>JAXIVJ010013881.1:0-35953 GCA_036785665.1 Chirona hameri | reverse complement strand
CTGGTTCCAATATTAAAATTTAGTTTTCCACGACCTAAAATTAAAATTTCACGCCGCTTCGCGGCGTGACATCGGTGGCCATCGTCATAACGAAGCCATCATCATCCTCTTCGCTTCGTTGTAGCGGTGAATTGAATAAATGACAAACTTAACTTCTTATTCTCTACAAGGCCCGCCGCCTATATTTCTGGGTTTTATCAGCAAACCCGTACAAATTTTGCGCCGTTTCGCGGCGATAAATAACAAGTACCTACTATAACATGAAAGTCCACATTAAAAATGCTGCAAAGGCTTAAATACACGCATACAAAATGGGTAATTTTTCTTTCGTCTTTTTAGCCGACTCCCCCACTCAAAAATTATCGACGACGCCCCTGGGTACAGCTGTCAATTGACATAGTTTTGCGCAGTGAAGGCAATGTCGGAACAAAGGAAACTGCAAGGTGACATCTTTTCTTTTTCGATATCCCAAAAGGTCGAAAAGATAAAAAATAGAAATCGTGTAGTTTCAAAATAAAGTGGGCCAAATCTGGGAATAAATTCGAAATTGCGCGTAGGTAAGGTCCGCTAAAAACGGTTTGCCCCCCCCCCCCCTCCCCAAAAACGGCTGACTGGATCCGCCCTTGTACATGTGTCACAGAAAAATGCAGGTAAATAAATCAAAAGGTGAATATTTCACTTTAATACATGATTTTTATGTAGTTTGTCCCAGGGAAGTGCTATTTACTTTGTACATCTCCATTCAGCCGAACGTTCCCAAAACTATGCATACTAGGATATAACCACGGTCAAACTATTGAATGTTACTAATTATTGGGACACAGTCAATGCCCACGTGTGCTCACGTACCGTTTCATATTTCAAATCTGTTTTAGCTTTACTAGAGCGCGCCCGCTCCGTCATCGCCCAAAAAGGCGTTTTTACTGGTATAATATTGTGGCCTAAATCCGAGGAGATATCATTTAGCGTCTTTTTTTTAGGGGGGAGGATCGGAGGGCGCTTGGCCCGAGGGGGCGCCCTGGGTTTCTTTGCCCCCCCCCCCCCCCCCATCCGAAAATACCTTCCGCCGCCACTGCGACAAGTCCAGCAACTCCAGCAACTCCAACAACTCCAGCAACTCCAGCAACTCCAGCAACTCCAGCAACTCTAGCAAGTCAAGCAAGTCCAACAAGGCCAACAAGTCAAACAAGTCATTTATACAAATCTTCATCCTTCTATGGGATTGCGACGCAGAGCGAGCACTAGGCGCTAGTCTATATTACTATTTGATAAGCGTCTGTCTATCTGTCTGTCTGTCCATCCGGCGCCGCTCAGTTTATTCAGTTTAAAAGTCCCAGTTAATTCACGTGCTGAATTGGTGCGGATACCTTCATCCCGGAGATGCCAGCTAATCGTCAAGCGGAGCGGACGGGTTAGCACTAGTCATCGCTATTTCTGGCATCGCTACGGGTTAGCACTAGTCATTTCTATATTGGCTAAAAAGTATTTACTAGACTCAGTGCTCTAAATAATCAAGCTGTCATATCATTAAGTGGATCTAACCTCCTAACAACGTTCCTGACCGACACATCTCGCATTTGTATGCCCGAACCCAATCTGAGATGGTTGAAGTTCGCGACATTTGGACATCACTAGCGCCACCTATATACTACAGCTACTTGATTCGGAGCGAGACGGGGACAGATGGCAGGTGAGGATGGATACCTACGTTTGCTTGCTGATTGCAGGAAGCCGGCTCTAGAGGGCCATCA
This sequence comes from Chirona hameri, assembly GCA_036785665.1. Taxonomy (NCBI): domain Eukaryota; kingdom Metazoa; phylum Arthropoda; class Thecostraca; order Balanomorpha; family Balanidae; genus Chirona; species Chirona hameri. The sequence goes on along the minus strand of JAXIVJ010013881.1, from coordinate 34,202 downwards.
GCGTACGTTTTGTCAGCTGGGAGAGGGGACGTCACGTCAACTGACGGGGGGGGGTCATTGGGCGAAGGCATGTGACAAGAGCGTCTACAGATATGTCCTATCTGGGACCAGGGACGATTTCTACGATTTTTCCAAACAGTTATCGTTTTTACTTTTTCCACCAAAAATGGCATGAAACGACGTCACTAAGCCGTCATTATCTCCCAAAGTACCACACCAATTACATTGAAATATTGTGAGAAGACGTATAATTGATGCAGCATTAGATACTGACAGTTTCACGTCGATATCTGTCACAGTTCTCAGGTTATTGAGAAAATCCGGGAGGAGGGGAAAATCCCCCCCCCCCCCCCAGCGGGGCGGGGGTTAAAGTTGGGAGAATAATGATGAATTCAAAACTCCACAATCTTAGGCGTGGTAACGGGAGTCGGGGGGCCATGAGCCACCATCTTTGGGCTGGTGGAGCAACAATGATAACTGACCCCTCACTTGTGAGCAGGGGGGCAACCACGTCCAAAAAAGTGGTACGGACACATTGGCGTTGGGGGGCGCCATCGTCCAGGGGGCGCCAGCATCAAAAAACGCAATATCACAAATGTGTCATGTTTTAGATGGAGGTAATATGTATACCTGTAATCTACTGTAGTACTGAAAAATAATGCCCCCATCCCCATAATCAATATGAGATGAAAAATATACTTTAATTGAATCGAGCAGAGCTGCGGCGAGCAGTGAAGCGACACACCGCTCAACGGCCGGCCCGGCGCGCGTGCAGGATGGCGTCAAGTCGACCACATCAGTTACTACACACTGTTCGTTCAGGTTTTGTGGTTTTCTTATCCCCATGGCCTTAATCGTTGATAATTTGATGGTGGCGTATCTCATGAAAATTCATGAAAAAAATATCAAATTTTATGGAAAAAACTGGGTAACTGATGCTGTCGTTGGAACAAAACAAGTTTATTTTTTCAAATATTGCTTATTTTACCGGAAATATGTCATAAGTGAGGTGTTTTATTGGCACAAAAGAATGACTGGCTCTGCCACAGCCGGTCCTGCAGAAGGTACACATGGTGGCATCACCGCGCACTTCGAAATGTCCTTAGGTGCAGAAGGTCATTTCCAGAAAAATGTGGCTACCGATGGTCTTATACCACCTTTATAAGTATGTTTTACTATGTAACTCAAAGACTAGAGTTGGATAATTCTGGTCCCAGTGCTGGGACCAGACCAGTGGGGCACGCAGGATTCCATTTCGTGGGGGGGGGGGGGGTGGTCGGAGCGCTAAGAGCGGGCCCCACCCGTTTATTTAAAGAAAACTTTGCGGATTTTGGTCACTTGATTTTGAGCGGGCCCCCTACAACATGGGATCTGAGACATGATAAATCAATGTCGTGTAAGGTGACTGCGTGTGCTACTGATGTGCGAATTTCCGCGCCGAAATGTGTGCTACTGATGTGCCGTCACTGGCCGGAAGGGCGCCTTTACTGGACGGAGGGGCGCCGTCACAGGACGGAGGGGCGCTGTCACTAGCCGGAGGGGCGCCGTCACTGGCCGGAGGGACGCCTTCACTGGCCGGAGGGGCGCCTTCACTGGCCGGAGGGACGCCTTCACTAGCCGGAGGGGCGCCCCCACTGATCGGAGGGGCGCCAGCTTTGCATGGGCGCCTCGGGTCCAAAGGACCAGGTCATGCCCTGAATGACCGCATACTCTGTACGCCATTGGTGCTTGTCTTGTAGGCGGTGCTAATTGCAAGACAAGAAAAAATGGTCGGGGGGGGGGGGCGCCTTCGGCGCTCGTCAAAAACGGTACGGACATTCCGTACTGTTCGCGTACTCTTACTGTTTCCGTACTCTTAGCGCTCTGACCCCCCCCCCCCCCCCCCCCCCCAATGGAATCCTGCGTGCGCCACTGGTCTGGTCCCAGCACTGGGACCAGAATTATCCAACTCTAGTCTTAAAGGGATTATACGTTTTTCCCCCAGAATAATTGAGTTACATAGTAAACCGTACTTATAAAGGTGGTATAAGACTGACGGTAGTCACATTTTTCTGGAAACGACCTCTTCTGCACCTAAGGACATTTCAAAGTACGCGGTGATGCCACCATGCGTACCTTCTGCAGGACCGGCTGAGGCAGAGCCAGTCATCTCTTTTGTGCTAATAAAAACACCTCACTTATGGCATATTTCCGGTAAAATAAGCAATATTTGAAAGAAAAAAACTTGTTTTGTTCCAACGACAGCATCAGTTACCCAGTTTTTTCCATAAAATTTGATATTTTTTCATGAATTTTCATGAGATACGCCACCATCAAATTATCAACGCTAAAGGCCATAGAGATAAGAAAACCACAAAACCTGAACGAACAGTAACTGATGTGGCCGACTTGACGCCATCCTGCACGCGCGCCGGGCCGGCCGTTGAACGGTGTGTCGCTTCACTGCTCGCCGCAGCTCTGCTCGATTCAATTAAAGTATATTATTCATCTCATATTGATTATGGGGATGGGGGCATTATTTTTCAGTACTACAGTAGATTACAGGTATACATACTACCTCCATCTAAAAAATGACGCATTTGTGATATTGCGTTTTGTATGATGGCGCCCCTCAACGCTAATGTGTCCGTACCACTTTTTTGGACGTGGTTGCGCCCCTGCTCAAAAGTGAGGGTCAGTTATCATTGTTGCTCCACCAGCCGAAAGGTGGGGGCTCATGGCCTCCCGACTCCCGTTACCACGCCTAAGATTGTGAATTTTGAATTAATCATTATTCTCCCAACTTTAACCCCCGCTCCCTGGGGGGGGGGGATTTTTCCCTCCTCTCGGATTCTCTCAATAACCTGAGAACTGTGACAGATATCGACGTGAAGCTGTCAGTATCTTATGCTGCACATTTACTTCACGTAAATGAAGTCAGGTGGTAAAATGACTATCACTATCGAACTATACGTGGAACATAACTCATAAAACATGTGTTGCATGACTTTCGTAGATATTTTGAGCATAGTGACCTTTTGTTACCTGACCTTGACCTTGACCTTGACCAACACTCTCACTTTAGCTCAAGCGGGATATGTATCATACCTTTGGCAGCACTTTGGGTGAAACTAGTCGCAATTGAAGGCTTTGGATGGAAAGTATGGCCCATAAACTCAAATACGCCGATTTTGACCTTTGACCTGACCGTGACCTGACATTTGACCTCACTTTGACATTTTGAGCATGTTTTATATTTGTCTCATTGACAGCTTTCGATTGCCGTTTTGCGCGTCACGCTGCGATCATTGGTTCGGAAGATACCCAGGGGGCGTTTAACACCCCCCCCCCCCCCCCAGTCAATGGCGTTCTGCTGAGACCCCAGTCAATGGCGTTCTGCTGAGACCCCAGTCAATGGCGTTCTGCTGAGACCCCAGTCAATGGCGTTCTGCTGAGACCCCACCCCAGTCAATGGCGTTCTGCTGAGACCCCAGTCAATGGCGTTCTGCTGAGACCCCAGTCAATGGCGTTCTGCTGAGACCCCAGTCAATGGCGTTCTGCTGAGACCCCAGTCAATGGCGTTCTGATGAGACCTCAGTCAATGGCGTTCTGCTGAGACCCCAGTCAATGGCGTTCTGCTGAGACCCCAGTCAATGGCGTTCTGCTGAGACCCCAGTCAATGGCGTTCTGCTGAGACCCCAGTCAATGGCGTTCTGCTGAGACCCCAGTCAATGGCGTTCTGCTGAGACCCCAGTCAATGGCGTTCTGCTGAGACCCCAGTCAATGGCGTTCTGCTGAGACCCCAGTCAATGGCGTTCTGCTGAAACCCCAGTCAATGGCGTTCTGCTGAGACCCCAGTCAATGGCGTTCTGCTGAGACTCCAGTCAATGGCGTTCTGCTGAGACCCCAGTCAATGCCGCGTTCTGCTGAGACCCCAGTCAATGGCGTTCTGCTGAGACTCCAGTCAATGCCGTGTTCTGCTGAGACCCCAGTCAATGGCGTTCTGCTGAGGCCCCAGTCAATGGCGTTCTGCTGAGACCCCAGTCAATGACGTTCTGCTGAGACCCCAGTCAATGGCGTTCTGCTGAGACCCCAGTCAATGGCGTTCTGCTGAGACCCCAGTCAATGGCGTTCTGTTGAGACCCCAGTCAATAGCGTTCTGCTGAGACCCCAGTCAATGGCGTTCTGCTGAGACCCCAGTCAATGGCGTTCTGCTGAGACCCCAGTTAATGGCGTTCTGCTGAGACCCCAGTCAATGGCGTTCTCCTGAGACCCCAGTCAATGGCGTTCTGCTGAGACCCCAGTCAATGGCGTTCTGCTGAGACCCCAGGCAATGGCGTTCTGCTGAGACCCCAGTCAATGGCGTCCTGCTGAGACCCCAGTCAATGGCGTTCTGCTGAGACCCCAGTCAATGGCGTCCTGCTGAGACCCCAGGCAATGCCGCGTCCTGCTGAGACCCCAGTCAATGGCGTTCTGCTGAGACCCCAGTGAATGGTGTTCTGCTGAGACCCCAGTCAATGGCGTTCTGCTGAGACCCCAGTCAATGGCGTTCTGCTGAGACCCCAGTCAATGGCGTTTTGCTGAGACCCCAGTCAATGGCGTTCTGCTGAGACCCCAGGCAATGGCGTTCTGCTGAGACCCCAGGCAATGGCGTTCTGCTGAGACCCCAGTCAATGGCGTCCTGCTGAGACCCCAGTCAATGGCGTTCTGCTGAGACCCCAGTGAATGGCGTCCTGCTGAGACCCCAGTCAATGGCGTTCTGCTGAGACCCCAGTCAATGGCGTTCTGCTGAGACCCAGTCAATGGCGTCCTGCTGAGACCCCAGTCAATGACGTTCTGCTGAGACCCCAGTCAATGGCGTCCTGCTGAGACCCCAGGCAATGCCGCGTCCTGCTGAGACCCCAGTCAATGGCGTCCTGCTGAGACCCCAGTCAATGGCGTTCTGCTGAGACCCCAGTGAATGGCGTTCTGCTGAGACCCCAGTCAATGGCGTTCTGCTGAGACCCCAGTCAATGGCGTTCTGCTGAGACCCCAGTCAATGGCGTCCTGCTGAGACCCCCGTCAATGGCGTTCTGCTGAGACCCCAGGCAATGCCGCGTTAAGAACACCCCAATAGTTTAGCTTTAGGAAGTCACGAAGAGGTTGTGCTGACTATTTGCTAAATAATATTTTTCGTTAATAATTATTTACATAATAAAGACGACAATGATTTTAACATCATCGTGTTTGTCTCATCAAGATGCATTCAGTCACAACAAGCATGACCTCAATCAAAATTTTGATTTCAGGTCAGGTGATGTGATGACCCAGGTGGGTCATGGCTCATGTTGCATATTGCGAAACGTGTCTCGATGAGACAAACACAATGTAATTTACGTCACTTAAAACTTTTTCGAAGGTGGGTTTACCTGCCTCTTGATCTGAAACCGTGACCTAAAATGACCTTTGGTCAACAATTTCAGAGAGGTTGCGCTAAGATCAGTGATTAGTTGGAAGCAAGAATTGCGGGGCTCCCGCACCACCGTTTTCTCGTCATTTCCGGAAAACCTTGTTGTTGAGGTCTTCAAACATTCCGCCAGCAGGGTGCGGGCTATGTCAGTTCGAGTACCTACCTCCTTAAAGGTCAGTTTCCTTGCACCAGTTGCATTACTCGTACTCCCATTACCTCTACGCTGTGTCATGCATACTTTTATAATTAATCATCACCAGTTTATTATCACTCATTTAGATGGCGTAACTAGGTATACTCAATTAACTAAATAAATTAATGGCAGTTAAATATTCGTCCAAATTAAATGGACTTGTACATAATAACGCGCGTACGTCTACTTAACGTTTGCCTTGATCACAAATCCTTTACCTCTCGCCTGTTTTATATGATGAGTGGCAATAGCAATACTTAGTTCAAAGATACAAATACCTACTCAGAAATAATAACAAAATATTAAATAGCATAGCTTACCTACTGAGAATAAAGGTCGAATAGCATCAGTCATAACATTCAGAAAATAAGAATCTCGGGAACTTGAACAGGACAAATTTGCGCGCCTTCGTCGCGCATTTTAAGGCTTCACACATTTCGGTGCCCGTTCTTCTCTTCATAACTGCTTCTGCGTGACAGATAAAATTGAAGGCAACTTTTGTGATTCATCAGACAAGTACAGTTCATGTGTCGTACGCGAAGCCCAAAAGTACAACAAGATTTGGCAGGTGGATGTCCAAAGCCTATATCATCGGAAAAAAATGTGTGGGTGACCCCCCTCCCAGTCAAAATATCTTACAGGAGGCCCTGGGGGGGGGGGGGGGGAGGGGGAGGGGCTCTCCCAGGGGCTTGCCACCTATACGATTGCCGCATTGTGCGTCTCACTGCGATTATTAGTTCGGAATAAAACGAGGGGGTCAGAATCTGCCCCCTCCAGCATGTGATCGGCTGAAGACCCAGCGGAGCGCGGGTTGAAAGTTGTCAGAATAACACTGAATTTATAACCCCGAATTGCCATGACATATTGTTTGATTGCCGTCATTTGATTCTCGTCACTGGAAGCTTCTGAGCGTTGTGTAGTAAATCCACTGGCGGATCCAGCCTCCCAATATGGGGGGGGGCTAATTTCACTGGGGGCCTTCCGGACCCAGTGGCCTCCATATGACCTAAAAGATACCCACATTTTGCCCTTGGCGGACTTGGGTTATTTTTTTCTCTTCGCTCTGCTACTATTACGTGTAAGGACGTGTCAATTAAGTGCACAAATAAAATTGATGGATATTTGCCTCCAAATATCTAAAATTTTGGCATTTTACATCTATTCTATATACAAATTATGTATTCGCTAATACCTTTTGACTGAATAAAGTTAGAAGGGCACGGTAAACGTCATTTTGTTGTTAACATCAAGACGCGTTGAATGTTGTGCAGCATGACGTCCTTCTGACATTTGATGACCTTGACCTTAGGTCATGGTCACGGCGCAGTCACCTTTCCAAATTTGACCTACACGGCGATGTTATATATCTTTGAACTTGTCTTCCAGATAGGAATTAATTGATATTCAAATAATTGCGCGATCGTTGATAATTATAAAGAGAACTGAGATATTTTGGGGCTTTCTTTACACCGAGAAAGAAGTTATGAAGTTACTATTCGACATTAAAATTAAAATGAATTTAAATGTTGCCATTGACGATCAGGCGTTATTTAAGCACAATCGAATTTCTCGCAACAAGACAAGTTTTAAGATATATAACATCGCCAAAAAGGCCACAACTGGAAACCTTACCTTGAACCTTGACATTGACCTTAGGTGAAAGTCACCAAATGTTAGAAAGAGGTCATACTGCATATCATTCAACGCGTATTGACGAAAATAACAAAATGGTGTCCATTTTACCGTTTTATCTTTATTCAGTCAAAAGTTAATGGAGACATCTTTCACAAAAAAAGGCAAAATTTAGAATATTTGAAGACCATCATTTTTTTCTGTTTGAACGACACTTCTTTACACTTAACAATGCGTTAGGGCCCAAGGTCAATGGGGCTGCGGACATTTGTTCTGCGCATGCGCGAATAAATGTCCCGTCACCAGCCTCCACACCGCCACATTCACCAGCCGCTCCACGCCCGGCCCACGCCCGGCCCACGCCCGGTCCACCAGCCGTTCCACGCCCGGTCCACCAGGCGCTCCACGCCCGGTCCACCAGCCGTTCCACGCCCGGTCCACCAGGCGCTCCTCGCCCGGTCCACCAGCCGTTCCACGCCCGGTCCACCAGGCGCTCCACGACCGGTCCACCAGCCGTTCCTCGCCCCGTCCCACCAGCCGTTCCACGCCCCGTCCACAAGCCGCTCCACGCCCCGTCCCACCAGCCGTTCCACGCCCCGTCCACCAGGCGCTCCACGCCCGGTCCACCAGCCGTTCCACGCCCGGTCCACCAGGCGCTCCACGCCCGGTCCACCAGCCGTTCCACGCCCGGTCCACCAGCCGTTCCACGCCCGGTCCACCAGGCGCCCTACGCCCGGTCCACCAGCCGTTCCACGCCCCGTCCACGCAGCTCTACACCCGGTCGACCAGTCGCTCCAGCCGCTCCACGTCTCCGTCCACCAGCCGCTCCACGTCTCCGTCCACCAGCCGCTCCACACCCCGTCCACCAGCCGCTCCACGCCCCGTCCACCAGCCGCTCCACGCCCGGTCCACCAGCCGCTCCCGCCGCACCACTCCTCCGTCCACCAGCCGCTGCCATCTTCAGTCCATCGGCAGCCTGGCCGTAATTAGATCTGTTCGTCAGCGGTGAAATGGGCAGAGAATCTACGTTTTGATAGCGATCTGGTTGTATTTGGACTTTGAGGAATGATTTCAATGACGAACTGAAAGCCGCTAACCTCGCAGGGCTGATGACAGCCGGCTTCAAATTACAGTGGCTTCATGGTTGCAGACTGTACTTTGGGATCTGAAGTAGAGGTGCAATATTGCCATACCGCCATACCGGCATACCGGTATTAATGTGGCATATTACTTGACTATGCATGACAATGTATAATGCATATGTAGTGCCTGCGCCGGTATATTGCTGGTATATTTATTTGTTTATGTTGGTGTTGTGGTACGGTGCCGGTAGATATATGATTTTTGGGAAACATTGCACCTCTAATATGAAGTGTTCGGAAGCGTATTGCCATGATTGCGTGTTTCCGTGCACCAGCCTGAAGCCTCTACGCACCGACCTGTCCACCAGCCGTTCCACACCGGCCCGTTCACCAGACTCGATCCACACCCCGTCCTCCAGCCGCTCCACACCTCCGTACACCAGTCACCTGAGGACTCCGTCCACCAGTCGATCCATACAGCCGTTCACTGGCCGCGCCATACCACACTGGGAATGTTTGCACTGTCAGCCGAACACGACAGTTTCGGAAAAGCAGACCGCGTGCGTATTGTTTCAGAATCATCCCCCGGTTTCAAGGCCATTATGACGCTATACTTTTTGCGTCCTATTCGCAAACAAAGACATCCAGTGAATAGCACAATCAATTTATAATATAATAGTATTGCTGCACACGTTCAATCATATATCAATCAAATGCTGTAGGTATTTTCTTGAACGACTACCCGCCTGACTCGCTCGTCGCCGTACGCTCATAATGCATTCGTCGCGCTGTTCTCAGAGTTTCGTTTCAGAAATGACGCTATGGTTTTGTTCTCAAAATGTCATAATATTAAGTTATTTGATGTAGAATACATGTAGCTGTAATAAAATATCACTGCGGTGAAACAATATTCCGTACTTTTAAAGTCATGAACAGAATACTGGCGCCGTCGATCGCGCGCAAACAGGCGGTTAAAGGGATGATACGGGTTTCCGTCCTGCAAGGAAATGCACTCTTTTGCAGTTATATGAGCTTTAAACACGTTTAAGACATATACCAGGGACCTAAATGCTCATTTAGTCCATTATTTCAGCAATTATCAGCGTTATAACTTCGACGTTTTTCGAGACTTGTATCAGATAACGAGTACTCGTTATCTGATACAAGTCTCGAAAAACGTCAAAGTTATAACGCTGATAATTGCTGAAATAATGGACTAAATGAGCATTTAAGTCCCTGGTATATGTCTTAAGCGTGTTTAAAGCTCATATAGCTAGAATGGTACGGGGTGTGCTCAGACTGGTTCCGCAGCTATCTGCAAGACCGGAAACAGATGGTAGCGGGCGGATCAGACCTAATTCTCCCATTGACCCACGGCGTCGCCCAGGGCTCCATAGTCGGACCCATCCTCTTCCTTATCTTCATCAACGACATGTCCGCATTCCTTCCCCATGGCCGACTCCTGTTCTATGCCGATGACACTCAACTCCTGGACCACTCCCCTCTCGATGTCATCAACTTATCACACCTGAAGGCCCGCGTCGAAGAGTCCATCATACACCTTCAAGATTGGTTTCTGTCCAACTGTCTCAAAATGAACCCTGACAAAACCCATTTCATCATCTTTGGTACAAAATCTTCCATAAAAAAGACATCGAGCTTCCACATCACCTTATCACGCTCACGCATCCCGCCATGTTCCACCGTGAAGGTCCTGGGCATGGTCCTGGACCCAGGTCTGACCTGGGAGCCACATATATCGACGGTGGTTCGCAGATGCAACGCTATCCTTATATCCCTCTACAAAATTCGCCACTATTTCACACCCAAAGCCCTTGAACTCCTGGTACAGGCTCACGTTTTCCCCCACATTTTGTACTGTCTCTCCGTTTGTGGCGGGGCCGCCCAATGCCATCTGTCACGGATTCAGACAACTATCAACTTTGCGGCGAGACTTGTCTCTGGGGTGCGGCGCAGTGAGCACATCTCACCTGTCCTCATCTCGTTAGGGTGGCTGAGTGCGAGGGAGATGGTGCATCAGCGAGACTGCCTCAAAGTGTTTAGTGCGCTTCATGACCACAACTGCCCGCCAGCCCTGAGAGCTCTTTTTGTCAAACGATCCCAGGTATCCCAGAGGGAAACGAGAGCTGTAGCCGCGGGAGAGCTGCAGCTGGAAAGATGTCGCCTGTCAGCCACGCAGAGAAGCTTTGCATATAGGGCCGCGCGTGCGTGGAATTCTCTCCCAGCTAACATTACCGAGGTGCGGAGTCGCGGGGCGTTCCTGCGTGCCATTTGTCAGCCAACATGAATTACAATCGGATGTCCGTGTTGTTTTTCACATGCATCGTGACCGTGACCGTTCCCATAGTGTATGAGTAAATGTCTGTCACCCTTACCTACAATGTACAGGGTTCATAATACCCACTACGTGGACGAATCCTTAATAAACGAAAATATAACTGCAAATGCCCCCCCCCCCATGTCAAAATCAAATCTGCCGCCACTGCTCAGCCGGACCGGGGAAGCGTATGGCCGTCGCACCCCTCTATTCAGACCGGGGCAGCGTATGGCCGTCTCACCCCTCAGCATGAATTAAAGGTTCACCTTCGGAAAATTTCTCAGAACACGATTTGATCATATTTTTTAATACAGTTTCTTTTTATCTTTTCAAAAATGGTCCTACATCGCGCCAATCCAGGACAGAAGGTCGTAAATTATGAATTGTATGGTGTGCGTTATTGGTCTGCGCATGCTCCATGCAGTGCTGGCACTTTCAGACGGTACGGTATATCATATATGCGCCGCATTCCTTCGCCAAAAAGTCAAATATTTTCCGCTGGAGAGTCTTTTCATCCAAGAAAAGTTGCGGATATTTTGTAGCTCAACACGGGCTACAAAACTGCTATTTCAGTTCAAAACCCCATGTTGAAGGTGAACTATTTCCTTTAAAGGAAATAGTTCACCTTCAACATGGGGTGTTTAACTGAAATAGCAGTTTTGTAGCCCGTGTTGAGAAATCCTTATCTGCAACTTTTATTGACTGAAAAGACTCCAGCCGAAGATATTTTACTTTTTGACGAAGGAATGCGGCGCATGTAATATGATGTACCGTACCGTCTGAAAGTGCCACTGCCAGGTAGCAGGCGCAGACCAATAGCGCACACCATAAAATCAATAATTTACGACCTTCTGTCCTGAATTGGCGCGATGTAGGACCATTTTTGAAAAGAAAAACAGAAACTGTATTACAAAATATAATAAAATTGTGTTCTGAAAAATGTTCCGAAGGTGAACTATTTCCTTTAAAGGAAATAGTTCACCTTCAACATGGGTTTTGAACTTAAATAGCGGTTTTGTAGCCCGTGTTGAGAAATCCTTATCTGGAACTTTAATTGGCTGAAAAGCCTCTCCATGGCCGAAGATATTTGACTTTTTGGCGAAGGAATACGGCGCATATATGATGTACCGTACCGTCTGAAAGTGCCAGCACTGCCAGGGAGCATGCGCAGACCAATAATGCACACCATAACATTAATAATTTACGACCTTCTGTCCTGAATTGGCGCGATGTAGGACCATTTTTGAAAATAAAATAAAAAACTGTATTAAAAAATATAATAAAATCGTGTTCTGAAAATTTCCCGAAGGTGAACTATTTCCTTTAAAGGAAATAGTTCACCTTCAACATGGTGTTTTGAACTGAAATAGCAGTTTTGTAGCCCGTGTTGAGAAATCCTTATCTGCAACTTTTCTTGGCTGAAAAGACTCCAGCCGAAGATATTTGACTTTTTGACGAAGGAATGCGGCGCATATATAATGTACCGTACCGTCTGGAAGTGCCAGCACTGCCAGGGAGCATGCGCAGACCAATAACGCACACCATACAATTAATAATTTACGACCTTCTGTCCTGAATTGGCGCGATGTAGGACCATTTTTGAAAACAAAAACTGTATCACAAAATATAATAAAATCGTGTTCTGAAAAATGTTCCGAAGGTGAACTATTTCTTTTAAAGGAAATAGTTCACCTTCAACATGGGATTTTGAACTGAAATAGCAGTTTTGTAGCCAGGGTTGAGAAATCCTTATCTGCAACTTTTCTTGGCTGAAAAGACTCTCCAGCCGAAGATATTTGACTTTTTGGCGAAGGAATGCGGCGCATATACGATATACCGTACCGTCTGAGAGTGCCAGCACTGGTCTGAGCATGCGCAGACCAATAACGCACACCATAACATTAATAATTTACGACCTTCTGTCCTGAATTGGCGCGATGTAGGACCATTTTTGAAAAGAAAAAAAAACTGTATTAAAAAATATAATAAAATCGTGTTCTGAAACAAATCCCGAAGGTGAACTATTTCCTTTGGGAGGGACAATTATCCGCGGTAAACGTAATCTTAAATAGGATCGTAGCTTAGGCGCATGGGCCACTGGAGATGGGGGGGACGCGTCCCCCAACATTTTCGGATTTAAAATTACGACTATGGGCGTCGTATGCTGATGATGATGATTTTGGTTTAAGGGCACCGCAGCTACAAGGCTATATGGCGCCCATTCGTATTGCATGGAAATAATCGACTTCAAAGTGGCTCCGCCCCCCCTCCCCCTTACTTTCGGAAGGTGGTTACGCCCAATATAACTATAACTAACTAGGTTACGCCCATGCTTAGGTGCAACTATCCGTATCCCGTTAGAAATATTCGCATCGCACTGAGCCGCGTGCAGCGACAGCCGAGTCGGACCAGAGCACCAGTGACGTCACGCTAATGTTTTTGTTGTGATTGGGGCGCTAAAACCTCCGGATGACTCTACGTCTCTTATACGGCCTTGGGCCGCGACAGTGACACGCCAGGCCCCCCGCCCCCACCGGTGGTTACCCCCAGGGGGGGGGGGTCGCTTCGCCTCTTGGGGAAAAAGGGCGACAAATATTAGCAACGTCCGCAGCTTGTTCGTGTTCAAACATTTGCTCATGAGCCAGCTTTTTCTGCCAACAGCTTGGCCAATCAGCATTTGCTGTTCTGGACGCTCATTAGTCGACGGCTGATGACGAGGACATGGGTCAGAACAGCCGAACATCATTTGCTTACGTAACGTTAAAGGGAGTGTGCCTACTGTTTTGGAATGTCAAAAATATTTTTAATACGGTAAGTAGCTGTTGGTTTGATTGTTGTATATGATGAAATTTACATCTGGAGCCCCCTTAGTTGAATTTTCACTTATAATGTTTTTTGTTTATTTTTGTTTCGATATCTATAAAACGATCGCCACTATGGTGATGTTATGTAAAACGGCGCACATAAGACAATACAATTACGGTCACATCATGCAAGATAGAAAGACGAGTTTCGCACAGCACGTTCTTGCCACTGTGAACTTTATTATGTGCAAGTTTCGTAGCTCTAAATTGATATCTTCTTCAAAAAATGACCATCGGCCCTCATCGAAATGGCCATTATCGAAAAACATGATGGCCGTCCAGTTTCTGTTCGGCTGGTGCTATTAGCGTGCACGAGCTGTTTTGTTGAATTGCTATTGGCCGGCGCTAACAATATGCTAGCAGTTTAATCGATAGTTGCAGTGCTTCTAGTAGCGGAAGCCCTCTGGAGTCTACCCGATAACTTTTTGCTCCCAAGCAAATTCCTGGAGTCTTTGAATATCTCAGCAACTAGGGTGAATCTGAAGAAATGAAGTATTGGTTCAATTCAGAAAATTGTGTTCTATAGACCAATGTCAATAACCCCAACTAAGCGATGTGAGTAGGCACACTCCCTTTAATTGCATGGCGCCGTGCGGAGGGCATGGGTGTCTAGGAGCTTTTCAAGGATTTTTCCTAGTTTTAGAAAACGTTGAGAGTTATACAAATGTATATGTGAAAGGTCAATTAATTCTGATTCGATGTAACGCGACGTATTTACTATTTAGAGACCGCACGGGGCGGGAGAGCTCCTGTCACGTACAGCACCCTGACGCGTGCCTTGCCAGGCAACTAGAGTTGCAGAATTCTGGTCCCAGCGTCCCAGCGCTGGGCCGTGACTGAAGCTGTGACTGGCAAGGCCAGCACCATAGGGTTAGCATTGCAGCGCCGTGACTAAAGCTGTGACTTGCCAGCTCATGCCGTGGCCGTGACTGGGATGTGACCGAAGATCTCAGATTTTCTGCACTGGTCTCTACAGGCAACAACACATTGCGTCGCGCCGCGGCGCCCACTAGCTGATGGAGGGGAGGGGAGGGGATGGCGGCCATGCCCCTCCCCCTAGACAAACTTCTAGACAAACCTTCTGACATCGGCGCAAAATTGACACATTTCCTGACATAGAAGAAAATCCAAGCCTTTTTTACTAAATAAAGTTTGTTTTAAATCAGCTATCAATCAATAAGCAAGCGAAATCCGATGCGTTTTCAGAATTGTGTGAAACTTTTTGGAATTCCCCCCCCCCCCAAAAAAAAAACACCCGTGCCCCCCCCCCCCCCCCCCCCCCCCCCCCGACCACCGTTCTGGATCCGCCAATGGCGGCGCCTGGTGCAGGCCATGGCGTCGGCTGGAAACGCGGTGAGCGGGCGGGATGGTGTGTTGCGGAGACGCGGGGCAGGAAGTGTAATTTTAAACAGTTACTTTGAATTGCTTGAATGCATTCGACAATCGACTTATCTAATCAGATGTTCATGGAACTCGTCGAAGAAGGTGAGAATATCTATTTTTGTGGGTAGGCTTTGGCCATTTGCCAAGAACTGTCAGACGCTGTCATCGCAAATTGTCAACTGTTATAGCAGCAGCCAGCAACTTTGTTTTATTTATCAGGTAAGCCTAGTGGAATTTTTCCTTAGCCATAATTTGGGTCGCATGATTTAAATTCAGACTATTTGAGTGTTATCACTGTTTGAGTATTGTTTGTGGTGGCTGTCCGGTCTGCCATCATGAGCCAAAGGACGGTTGACTTTGCCGGCCCAAAATGTAAATAGTTTAAGACCGATGACAATTTTCTCAACGGTATAAGATACATCGTTCAATTTGTGACAGATTGCTATCTTAATTTTAACAATCGGTCGGCAAATGAAGAAATCGGGCGACACACACCGGAGGAACGTGCGCGTTGGCGTTTTACGTACGGCGGTCCGGCTGGAATCGCTGGTCAGTGGAATTTGCCGGCCCATAACTTAACAAAAATTGGGTCGCATTGCAATTTTCCCAACGTCATCCAATACATCGCTTAATTTGTGGTAGATAGACATCTTAAGTTTAAAAATCGGCCAAAAAACAAAGGAGCTAAGCGACAAAAAATCGTGAGGGGTCTAGGCGTTAACCCAACGTAGGCGACCGGCTGGCCGGTCGCGTGACCCACCACCGCGTCATAGCAGCTACGGGGTCGTTGTAACTAAATTACGAGTTGTCGCCACTTTTTCGGCCGGAGCGGTCTACCTGGTTTACATAGCCTTGGGTTACCCCTATATCAATACACATTCATCCTATAGTGCTTCATGCATGTTGTGTGTTGCTAGGAAATTTGTATTTACTCATATGAAACTTAAATTTGTGATTAGCTTGCCTATTGCCTAACTCAACTGCTTGAACTGAACTGCCATACTATTACCATTACTTACTACTATTACTTACTATACTTTTTATGTACTATTACTGTATCATATAATGTGTTTTTTATGGTTGTATGTACCATGCTGTATAATTAAAATCATCCTAAAGGGACTAGGGTAAAGGTCCAGTCATTTGTCACATCAAAATATTATATTTTCATGCTATTGGTTGTGTACATAGGTGTAGGAACAGAGGGATGGGGGATGTTGCCCCTTCACTTTTCAGCCAAATTGAAATTGTTGCCATTGTTTATTATTTTGCTTGGTGAGGAAAATTGTTGATGGCAAAAGGTTTGCCAAGGCAAGAAGAGCCCAAATCTGCAAATATATCCTGCATAGGGGGGAGAGGGAGAGGGAGAGGGAGAGGGGAGGGGTGTGTGTTCTCACAAGACAAGATCAAAGTTTCATTGGCCCCAAGGCTGTATAAACCATTGTCCCCCTGATTTTCATGATGTCCTTACAGGCTACATCCCTGGTTTCCAGTCTGCAAAACGGGGTAGGTTTTGGCAAGATCTCGCCGGGGCAGGGTTGACACCAAAACATCAAAATTGGGGCAGCTGGATATTTTTTGGGCAGAAATTGGCGCCTGGGCAGTAGGACGATTATTTGGGGCAACTCACACCTGCCCGAGGCAGGTCAAACATCGGGGTACGCATCAGGGTATTGTTAGGGCAGGCATCACACTTCCGTACACCAGCTGTAGGTAGTATAACAAGGGGCAGGCTGTGCAGCCAGTTTGATGACTTCACTGGGATGGTATACTTAATGGTGTAGGCGTGTTTACTACACGATCAGACTTAATGGCGGGGTTAGGTTAGTTTAGGTTATAGTACCTAAACTAACCTAACCCCGCCATTAAGTCTGATCAAGTAGTAAACAGACCTACACCATTAAAGGGACTATCGCACCTTAACATTATATTTGAGTTGAGATAGCCATTTTTATGGCTAGGCATTTAAATTAAGTATGGTAGCAGTTAAAACAACCACAATGATCTAATAAAAAAGATATTCAAGTTTGATTTTGACATCTGTAAAAAATAAGGCCCATGTGTATTTGAATAGGGACTATAAACCGACAGTGTCGTCTCTTTACCCAACTGGTAATGATAGTCAACTAGTTTTAAGGTCAGCCTTGGAATATTTTCATCTTTCATTTCTCAATCCCCAGGTGGTTCGCAATCTAAGCCAATCTAGACACCGGGTGGTTGCTTTTTCTGCGCAATAGATGTCAACACAAAATTGTGCCATATATTTGTCAGCACAAAGGATTTCCCTGTTATTAAAAACAAATCATACAACGTCACCAACCCAACTTTTTGCTTAAAACTAAAAGTTGAATATCTTCCAAGATAATTATTTTTTTTGGAAAATAAAGTTCACAAACATGTTCAGCTGACCTCACCTGACATGTAGACATACAATTAAGTGTGATTCGACAACTTTCACAAAGGTGGGACAGTCCCTTTAAGTCTGAATGAGTAGTAAACAGGCCTACACCAGTAAGTATACCCATTACCCTCCCAGTGATGTTATCAAGCTGGCTGCACCACCCACCCCTTGTTATACTACCTATAGCTGGTGTACAGAAGTGTGACACCTGCCCTACCAATACCTGCACCAGAGCGTTACTGCCTAAAAAGGAAAACACATTGAACGTTAGCAGGCCCACAGAATTAGCAAAATGCATCATTACAAAATAAATAAAAAAGTGATATATTTTGGGTATAGGTTAGGCTATCATGGGCTGCCCCAAATGGGGCAGGATTTGGGCTGCCCCAAATATCTTGTTGACATCCCTGCCACATTTTGCAGACTGGCCTGGTTGTGTAGATAAGACTTTTGCATTACATCACAGGTATGGTAATCAACTGTAATGCCAGACATGTCATAATACCAGACTTCATGCTAATTGTTATTCACATTCTTGTGTGTCAGTAGATATCATTTACATTGCCAATAGCATACAAAGTCCTGTGGTAAAGGGAATAGTGCACCATTGACATTAGTTTTTAACTGAAATAGCCAGATTGTTGGGAGTACTGAGAAATCTCCAAGGCTGACATTTTTCCTTCCAAAATGTCCTAGTTGCCGAGTTTCAACGCAAAAACTGTTGGAGTTATTGGCATTGGGAGCTATTTTAAAGGGACAAATCTTGTGACATTTCGCATACATCATCACTACTGCACTGTGATTACTACCACACTTCGTTTTTGCTATTTGAACCGTCTGCCACCAAAACCTATCAACTTTGTCAATTTGGAACCAATTTCCAATTGGAAATTACCAATAGATGCATCGTGAAAAGACACATTTTTTATGGGTGGCTGGTCAGTGCTCATGCAATATATCTATTAGATTTTGACAAAGTGCGTTTTTTGTTTACATTCAATTGACACTTAGCTCAAAATATTATTGGCTATAACTTTGTCAATTTTCATTGGATTTCCAATTACAAATAATTTTGACACTCGTCTTGAAAAGGCACACCTTTTGATTGGTGGCTCGTGCCGGTAGCTGCAATATTAACTGCATTCACTGCACATCCACACATTTATTTACATCCGCCATGCACACTGATGAACACAAACACATTTATGGGTAGGTATATCACATTTATTTATGCACATGAACATTATGGGTATGTGTTCTCACAACACCACGCCAACTCCACTCATACAAGGCCATAGTGTAAACATTCACACATTTTCAATCGCGACCAATATACTCGCGAGTCGCGACCCAGCGAATGAGGTTGTTAGTGTTGCTTACATATTCTGATTCAAGGATAGGCTTTGACGGTATGACATCACAACTCGTTTTGTTGACGCAAGATTCTTGTGACGTCACATGTATTACTAGCAATCGTTGTCTAATTATGACAAATTGGTACTTTTTCGAGAGAAAAAAAACGAATGCCAGCATCCAGAACCGTAATCAGGACACTCTCTTCCATCATTCCACGTACTTTTCCCCAGGTGCACTATTACCTTTAAGACATGTCCGGAATTATGTTTGCTTACCCTACACCACTAATAGCATGACAAGTCCAGCGTTTCAATGTCCGCCCCTGTAGCTCAGTCGGGAGAGCGCTGGGCTTCTGACCTCACCCGGTAGTGGCAGCCCAGGTTCGAGTCGCTTCGGCGCTCGCTATTTTCCCCTGACTGGGATGGCCTGCAGCCGGTGGCAGTGGTCGCACTCAAGGTCAGGTGATGTCAGAGGGCGGGGCGGACCG
Source organism: Chirona hameri (assembly GCA_036785665.1). Lineage (NCBI taxonomy): Eukaryota > Metazoa > Arthropoda > Thecostraca > Balanomorpha > Balanidae > Chirona > Chirona hameri. The sequence goes on along the minus strand of JAXIVJ010013881.1, from coordinate 15,038 downwards.
TGTCCATGTATGTCGGGCACGTACACTTTCGCTTCTAAATTCTTGCCGGACGCCAGGAATTGCATGATCGGGTGGTGGGGTCAGGGCCTGCGCAACAAGCTATGCTTAGCGCGGGGTCTGACCTCGGAAATCCATCCATTCAATACATTGAGACTAAATTTAAAAAAAGTAATATCAATTGGATTTATACCCTATCCTGATCCTGCGATTCTTACAATATTTGTCTTTTTGGGGTATATATAAAATATTTGCCTATATACTTGATGGGCAGGACCTCGGTGTTTATTTCAGATTGAGGTTGGTTACCTACCATCCCACATCATAATATACAACAGTTCTCAAGGCAGATATTCAGTCCTTTGTACTGGAGCTACTTCTGTGCCTTTAATTAAGGAGATGCATTATTGAACTTAAACTTTTACTGGCAAGAGCATAGAATAAATAACCATAACACTGGACATGTTCTCAGGGGGCACAGCCAGGGGGTGCTATGGGGGCTAAAGCACCCCCGTCGCGGCTCAGAGGGGCCCATCTCAGGTCTGAAATGGGCCCATCGTGGACTCGGAAAGGGCCCATTTCAGGCCTGATAAAACCCAATTTATCCTTAAAAAGCGAGCATCTCGGGTCCAGAAAAGGCCCATCTCAGCTCTCAGGCCCAGGGATTACCTACTCTATTCTACTATGTATGGCTAACATCGAGTCCTCCCCCAGTTTTAACGAATCCCGAGTCCTCCCCCGAGTCCTCCCCCAGTGGTCTCAAATGGAGTGGAACTAAACAAATTCATGTTTTTTTTTTGTGGAGGGGGGGGGGGGGGGGGGGGCAGGGCATCAGCCAATGCTAAGGGGTCCACTTCGGTCAGCCCCCCCCCCCCTGTCGCAAAATCCTGGCTGCGTCCCTGCATGTTCTTATACAGGTGACAGGACTCCATGCTGTTGACATTGCTATTGCTATTGGTTTATCTTTATCACAAATAGCATGACAAGTCTGGTGTTATGACATGTCAGGTGTTACAGTTGTTTACTTTGTCACACTACCATGCTCACTATTAAACTTCATAACAGTGTTTTATACTAAGCATGATCTATACTAATTAATTATACACATGTGCATGTTTCTTTGATCACTTAAATAGTAGTTGCTGGTTCTGTCTCATTCACTACAACACCAGTTATTGTGCCACAATAGTAGCATCTGCCTTAACCCGCGAGTTACTGGAGTATATTTAATAACGCGACTTACTTGGGGGGGGGGGGGCTATTTTTTGCCCCCCCCCCCCTCGGATCTCGGGAACTACCGGACCGAATGTAAACATTCAAACGGCATTCGATAGCCCTGATAAATTTGTCGAGGGAAACATAATATTGTTGACCTCGGGGTCACCGATGACGTCACAGGTCAGGTCAAGTACAAAATGTTTGACCGTGTCAAAAGGTCTCGATGGATGGAATTGTCGCGCAAAATTGCGATATTAAACGCATAAGCTGTCGATAAATCGGTATGATTCGTGTGTCTGACACTTCTAAGTACTTTTCTAAGCTGTTTATGACCTTGGGTCAGGTCAAGGTCATCCGAGGTCACGAGGTCAAACTGCAGATTACGGTCATTAGGCGTTGTAATACATGTTTATGGGTTTGTTTATCGTCTAAAACGCGTAAAATGACCTTAAAACATTGTTTGTTCCATATAAATAGAAGTAAAAAGCAAAAATGGAAATGCGTTTTTTTATGCATAGTAATTAGTAATGCCGTGAGAGGTGGTCGATTTGTGTTATTTAAAGGTCATAACTCAGTCATTTGTGAAGATATCGACTTCAAATTTGGTACACATATTCACCGCACACGTCTCGATCACATATATTCGGGTTTTTGGATAATTCTGATTTTTTCTTGAAAATTTTGTAAGAACAAAACAAAATGTATTTGGATTTCTCAAAATTTTGAATGAAAAAACCCCTCAAAATTCCGAGATATTAGTTTGATAGCCCAGTCTATTGTCAGTAATTTTATTTAAGACAATTGAGCTTATCACAAACATCGCACCTAGGACAGCGTTTTCCGCAAACCATTATTTTGCAACCAAAACCGAAGAACATGACGTCACTCTGACGTCATTCCCGGTTGACCTATCATAACCTCATATTTTTCCTTTTGCCAACATGTGTAGAATTGATGTGAGAGAAGGTACTGTAAGTTCGGTGACGATACCGGTGTTCGTGTAAGAGTTATTGCAAAATAACGGGAGGGGGGGGGGGAAATAGCCCCCCCCCCCAGTAACTCGCGGGTTAAGCACCACTTAAAGCTGAAAATATGTGTGGATATGATATGAGTTCTGTAAGCACATTGCATGATACCCAATAGCCAATGCAATGCTAAAATATATTGTGTGCTCCACTAAAAAATTACACCTGATGAATTAGTGTCAATACATTAACATTAACTATATGCATCTCTGAAAGATTCATTAAGGAAAAGGTGATAAGTTTTCCAAAAACATGCATACATCTGTTATACAAACATGGGTCAGACCAAGATAGGACAATGTGTATATGTTATTAGTTATGCTTGTGTGTTGTGTGTGGGTTTATCTCTGTCTTTAACTCTTCCTAATACAACGTTGTGATGGAATTAACAGCATGATCATGCCCTAGCAAACCTACCATATATCCCTAGCAAACCTACCTACTCCAAGATCGAGGTGTGAAGTCATCAAACATATTATAGGGTTTTTAGACAAACTGTTTTATAGATTTTGTGGACAGTTAATGGCGTAAAGCTGTTATACTCTTATTGATTATATCTTTCACAGGATATGGAATATTATAAGGCAATGCTCGCCATTTGCAAGTATCTGATGGCAGGAGGATAGCTACCAACATCAAAAATCCTTCCTGCAATGAATATGAGAAACCTGTTGAAATAATGTATTTAGACACCATTGATGCTCATGACCATGACTTAGATATGGGATCTGTTGTGGTAAGTCATGCATGTTGACATACATTAGTGATATTTTTTAAGTAATGGGCAATATTCTTTGTGAAAACTGTGTGAATAGAACATCTCCTAGTTATGTGAAACAGGGAGTGTTTGCTGGGAGGTTTGATGGAGGATAAATGGACTGTGGGTATCTATCAATATAGTACCTTTGCATATTCATAATGCACACTGGCTGCACAAAGTCAAGCAGGACTGGAAATCAATACCTTCAAGTATTCATTGGCAGAGCATGCGACTCATCTGTTCACACACTGGGTCTCGTGGCTCATCTGTTCACACACTGGTTCTCGTGACTCATCTGTTCACACACTGGGTCTCGTGGCTCATCTGTTCACACACTGGTTCTCGTGGCTCATCTGTTCACACACTGGGTCTCGTGGCTCTTTTGCATTAGAACGCTGTCTGATAGTGTCAACAAAAGATGACAGGTCATTGGACGATTTGATGCTGGCGCCCTGTACTACGCTCTGCGTGATTGTCTATAACACGCTGCATTGCACTTGGCTGCGTCCTGTCCTGTGACCACGCTCCTGCCTGCGTCGATCAGCTGGCGGCGCTGCACCGCTGGAGACGCCAGGAGCCGCGCCGACGCCAGCGCCTCTGTCGGCAGTCGCTGAAACGACGACAGCAGCAGCAGCGGGACCGCCATGCCGGCACTGGGTACGATCACTGCACAATCTGTAATGTACCCTGTCCTGGACCCGAGCCTCCCTGTACCTCACCGTTACCCTGTCCTCAAACTGTCACATCTGTTTAACGCTTTGCACATACCCCGCTACATCTGATCCTGCACTCATCCTGTCATGCACTCTCCGATGCGCCTTCTCAGGCGCCGTGTCTCTCCTGCAGTAGCTACGTAGGAACATTCGGCATGCCATTGGCTGGGTAGATGGCTGGGTTCGTATGATAAAGTCTGACCGTATATAATCTCAAGAATGTAGCCGCATGGTTGAAATGACATGGATAAAGTTCCATGACAAATTATCGTATCTCGTGTAAGATAAATGTATGTCAAGCAATCTAATTGGATTATTATACTGTATATCGACATATTTGGTTCTTATAGACGGATAGTTGTGTCGATACATTGGACACAAAATGACCTGAGGAGTTGGAGCGTCCTAAACCCCTACAAACAATATGTCGATACATGCTGGCATGACATTTTGCATTAAAATAGATTGTAAATATTTACTTTTGCATAATCGTATGGATGGATGACACGTGGACCTGGGGTGTTATACTTTGTATGGAGGCGAGGTGCTCCTCTTCTCTGGTGTCGTGCGATGCCGCCGGGCTGCTGGCTGGCTGACAGCAGACAGCAGCCTGGCAGCCGGGCCCGGAGCCAGACGGCCGGGTTTGTACCGTGACGGACCCCTGCCCTCACAGGCAGGCGGCGGAGGCGGCGCTGTCCACCGAGACGGGCGGTCTGCCGCGCCAGCTGCGCCCTCTGGACCGCGTGCTGGCGGCCGACGCGGAGGGTGGCGCCGTCCTCGAGGTACGTACCGCCCGTTGGATTTGCTGTACCCGTATGGAGTGCTCCCAGTGGTTATATACTGACCCCAAAAATGCGACAGAAACCGTAAGAAAGTAAGAGAACGAGAACTGCGATACCAACCTTACACGAACCTAGGTTGTGCGCCGTATTGTCAACACATCTGCAGCTGATGCCCAAAACCGAATGCCAGTCGCTTGACCGGCCACTATGCTGTGTATAGACTATCCCGCAGTGCGGCTGAGATGTGACTCGGCCAGCTCGACTGTGAACGTACCGACCTGATCGGGTGTCTTTGCCTCCTTGCCGGCAGGGAGGTGACGGGCCGGCGTCACCGATGCTCGTCCGCACCACTGCCGCCGCGGAGCAGCTGGAGATGAGCAGCAAACCTCGACTGTCGCCGGTCCGCCCGGCAGACGGTGCCGTGCAGGGTAAGGCGGCGAACGGGGGCCGAATGGTCCCGGTGACGTGTCTGTCCCCATGTAGAGACACGTTCTGTCTCTCCCCAGCCCCGTCCCTATATCTTGACAGCTGTGTCTCGAGCTGCAAGTGCGAATGTGTTCACGAATATCACCGAGTGCTGCCGCGCCTGTCCGATGTCTGTCGCCAAATCAGAGCATTACACAATGCGGCTCGCTTGCCGCTGTCGTTGATGATTAGCCGCTCTTTCAGTGGTCTGTCCTCGGCCGGGCTGCCGCACGCTGTGCCGGGCCTCGCAGCCGGTCACTCGCCATCGCTGCTCCTGGGCCGAGCCACAGGCTCCGCCCGGCGTCCCTGCCGAGTTCCTGGTGACAGACAGCGGCGGCGGCGGGGGGCTGGAGGCGCTCCGCTGCCCTGCCTGCGGCTGGTGCGTGGCCGTGCGCGTGGGCGCCGTCTGGACGCCGCTGGAGACGCTGCTACGCGACACACAGCGCCGCGGCCCCGGCTGGCACCGCGTCACATCGCTGGCGGACCGCGCCGCGCTCTACCTGCTCGTCGTCTACATCTATGGCGAGCGTGAGCGGTCGGCGGCGCGTCGGGAACCCGAGCTGCGACCGCCGCCGCCGGGCGACTCGGCACTGCTGCTGTTCGCCGAGGACGGCGCCGCCGCGGGGTTCGCCACGCTGAAGCGTCGCGGACAGCTGCTGAGGGAGCACGCCGGCCCCGAGCGATTCCAAATGGACATCCTGGATACGGTGTTCGTGCGGCGGGCTGCCCGGCGGCGTGGCCGGGCCGGCGCGCTGCTGGAGCGGCTGGCGCGTGGCGCCGCACGGCTGGAGCGCTGGTTGGGGGTCACCCGGCCGACGCCGGCCATGCGCCGCCTGCTGCACGCCTTCCTGGCCGGCCGGCCGTGGGTGCGCGGCCTCCTGTTCGAGGTCACCTGGGCGGCCGGCGTCAACAACCGCACCAACATCTGGGACCAGATGTTGGCGGACGGCAGCGGCGTCGCGGGCCCCGAGTGCGGCGTCACTCCGCCCCTCTGCGCCTGAGATGTGCCGTGTGACGGCTGAATCGGCAGACGGCAGACCTTCGGCCTGTGGTTTGCCCCTCGGCCTGTCCTGAAGGTGCTGCTTTTGTCGCCGCTCCCACGCGGCCTTACGTTGGGCCCTCGAGTTTGCGAGCTTTTGATGAACAAAGTACCCACCCATAAACACCCAAGGTATCGATAATCAATGTTTTCTGCAGTTTAACAATTTCTTTGAAAAATGTTATTCCAGTTAGCAGAACCCGATTAAGCACCCTTCTCTGCACCTAGATATTGAACAAGGGGACCCTTCAAAATTGATAGCCTGCACAACTTTCTATTTTAAAGCTGACAGTCCCACAGGGATATAATTTGTGAAGGCAAATCCCCCTGCACCCCACGCCCCACACCCTATGTGCGCTAACCTCGTACTGCAATAATATGCATTGTGAATGCTTTACAATGACTCGAATAGCCATAATTTAGTGAATCCAAGAAGTATTGTGAAACCAACAAAGTGGAGCACATTATTTGTGTTTCATATTTGCACCCCATTCATTAAGTACAAAAGACCCACAGAACTCCCACCCCCTCCCCAAACGCTACTAAAAGTATTCATAAGGTCCATGGGTCACATAGTCTGTGGCTTGAAGAGAAGCAACACTATCAGACTGGTTATTGATTCGACACTGATTAAATCGATTTGAATCGTTCAATCCAAATTCATTGAATCAAAACATAATTGATTCACCACCAGATATTTTGATTCATGAATCGTGATTGAATCAAAACCCGCATCAAATCAAGGCTGATTGAATCAAAAGATTTAACGATTGAAGTACACTGGTAAATTGTCCAAATACATGGAGTCCCCGTGGCTACATTCAATTATACTGAAACACTATTGCTGTACCAATGTTTTAATGATCATATATATGCAGGTTTCCATTGTTATTGATTTGACATAAATTCACCTCATATATTCAAACGTTGAATCAAACGTGAATCAATGTAAACATTTGTTTTGATTCTTTGAATCAGAATGAATCAATTCTCAAAATTGTATCCGTGAATCGAACGGTGATTGAATCATTCAGATTCCAAAATGAATCATGATTGAATCGTTCCAAAAAAGTTGAATCAATAACCAGTCTGAACACTATACATAATGATTCAGTTGAACACTGAACCTAGTTGTCGGTTCTGGCATCGGTCAGCATTTAATATAATGGAGTATCTCAATTGGGCACGGGAATGGGATACGGAAACCAGATACGCGATATGGAATACGGGAAGGGTATACTGGCACGGGATATAGGGAAATATTGGATATTCACTATTACATTATGGCTATTCACATTAAAAGAGTATCTCAATTGGTATATTCTAGAAAAATGCAACCGGTAAGGGACTGTGCCGCTTTGGATACTTATATTTTATGTCACATCCGACTCTTCTATATTGCGGTAAATGGTGTCGATGCTTAACGTCAACCTCGTAGGTACGTGATAATCGTCCTATATGCGCATAGAGTCGACCCTGAAATTTAAACCCCTATCCTGAATGGGTTGGATTATGGTCCTTGCTTGCGATAATGACGACCCAGTTTGTAATACACGCCACACATCTGGCTGGCCACCGACGGAGAAGAACGATCAATAACCTTAGTCCACAGCGAACCACCCGTGTCTGGTTGGTGAAGTTGACCTAACGTGTCGGCGGCCAGCTAGCGAGGAAGTGGTGTTTCGCGTGTCCGGCTGACCGGGTGGCAGGTAGCCGCCCCTCGTCGGCCCGCCTAGCGTTAACAGAACCGCTGTACGTTTCGTCAGCGGAGCAGGCAGGGGCTCCGTCACGCCTCCTTTGAAATGGGGGTGGGGTGGAGGGGATCGAGAGAAGCGAAAGTGGTCGCCGTTAGCGAACAGCTGTTGAGCTGAGGGGGGGGGGGGGTAGAGGCGAAAGGCTTGAGTGGAGGGGGGGGGGGGGGGGGTGGAGTGTCAGCGCGATATATTGTTGAGCGGCGGGGTGGAGAGCGTCAGCTAAAACTTGTTGAACACTGATTTATAGTTAGTCGTCAGGGAAAATGGGGGGGGGGGGGGGGGGGAGGGATCTCCCTGGCTCAAGAAGGGGGACACGTCCCACCCGTGGCGGAGCACCCTGGGAGTCGGTACACATCCAGCCAGGCGATGTTTGCAGACTGTCGATATCGTGTGCGCGTTCTTCTGCTTTAGTCTGGTCATCGCGGAGCGTCGTTCGGTCGTTTTCTCAGGAGGTTCTGTAGAAAACGGGACCGAAAGCGAGTCACTCTCCATCCAGCGTGCTTTCTATGCTGATATATTTTATTATTCATACCATCTTCACTCAGGTTGATATCTATTTTGTATAAAATAATAATATTAATACATTAATTTTATGACAATATAAAGTATTTATATTTTGGGATTACAACCGTGCCCCGGTGTTGGTATGGGCTGGTGGTATGGGCTGGCTGTTGCCGGACCGGTGTTGGTATGGGCTGGCTGTTGCCGGACCGGTGTTGGTATGGGCTGGTGGTATGAGCTGGCTGTTGCCGGACCGGTGTTGGTATGGGCTGGTGGTATGGGCTGGCTGTTGCCGGACCGGTGTTGGTATGGGCTGGTGGTATGGGCTGGCTGTTGCCGGACCGGTAGTGTGCTCCACTGACGACGCGTCTCTCGGCGTCTCGCGACGCGTGTCGGCAGTAGTCCGGGTCGGCCGCGGGCGCCGGCGGCCCACATTCACGCCCGTGTGACCGGCCGACCGACCGCGCCTGCCGGCACCGGTCGCGTGCCATAGAAATCGGAGCTTTCATAATCTCATGTGTTGCGCGAGCGGCGGCGGGCCGCGGGCCGCGAGCCGCGCTGTGGGAACGTGGCGAGCGGTGGTCACGCGCCACGGCACCGGCCGCCGCCGCGCCGCCGCCGCACCTGTACCTGTCACCGGCTGTTCGCTATCGTGGCTGTGTGACTGTCGACTGTGTGTGCCGTCGGGAAGTAGAGGGACCGACCCGCGCCCCAGTGCGACCCGGCTTTGAGGGAGCGACTTTTCGTTCGCGGCGTGGTCTTTGATTGCGCGTGAACCTTCCGTGGTTGGTTGGCGAACACTGCTTAGGTTAGAGATTATGCATGACTCATGCATTTTGAACTTGTACCTGTATATCTCATACTGTAGTTTTAGAGCTTCTTGTACAGGGGCCGGTGTCCATGGTTTCTTTTAGAAGAGGAGCTTCGTTTATATAGCGGTGTTGTCGTCTGTTGTATATTTAATCTGACCAGCAAGTACAATACAACTGAATACACGTTCGGCTGTACGTATTTGTGTTGCCCGGCACACGAGGCGTGGGCTGCAGTCGGCGTGCAATTTCACACACATGGCGCAACAATTGGGCACGAGTGCGAGCAATCAGTCAATGATGTACGGGATGGGTGCCAGGAATAACTGTTTGGGGAGATGGCGCCACGGAGGATGAGTCGATATTTAGTCACGTTGTAAATAGCGGGGGCCGTCATGCGGAGTTTGTTTGTTTATTTTATTTTGGAGTTTTCATCGGCATACAATTAATCGGCATATTAAAACCCTTTTCTCCAACCCTTTCCATTAAAGGAAATAGTTCACCTTGGAAATTTTTTACCCAACACGATTTGATTACATTTTTTAATAATCGCGCCGATTCAGGACAGAATGCCGTACATTTTTATTGTTTATCAAAACTATATGCATGCTCTCTGAGTCAGAGTCCTGACGTCACGCGAATGTAAACAATGGTTCAGCCAATCAGATTCGAAAGTAGTCGGGTAAATATAGACTCGTATTGGAGATGTGCCGACCGGCGGCCGGCGATCGCTTGCTATATAATACAATCCTGTTCTGATAAATTTTCCGAAGGTGAACTATTTCCTTTAAAGGAAATAGTTCACCTTCGGAAAATTTATCAGAACATTATTTTATTACACTTTTTAATACAGTTTCTTTTTTTCTTTTCAAAAATGGTCCTACATCGCGCCAATTCAGGACAGAAGGTCGTAAATTATTAAGTTTATGGTGTGCGTTATTGGTCTGCGCATGCTCCGTGCCGTGCTGGCACTTTCAGATGGTACGGTATATCATATGCGCCGCATTTATTCGCCAAAAAGTCAAATATCTTCGGCTGGAGAGTCTTTTCAGACAAGAACAGTTGCAGATAGGGATTTCTCAACACGGGCTGTAGCCCGTGTTGTTGTTGTAAACTGCTATTTCAGTTAAAAACCCCATGTTGAAGGTGAACTATTTCCTTTAAAGGGAATAGGTCACCTTGAAAGTTGTCTTGAAGTTCAACCATTAGGTGCATCTTGAGCTCAAAACTATGAATGTGATTTTGGTTTGGACAACTGATGGATATATGTGGAGAAAGAAGTAAGTTTCTATTTCACGAGAAATCGTACGATAGCAGCTGGCGTTCTGGCTCCGCCCCGCTCCGCCTGACGCCAAGTACAGTCTCTGACAAGGGGCCGCCGCGCCGCCCGGGCGGCTGAGCGGATATTAACGAGGCGTCGTGAGCAGAGACTACGTGCCAGAGAGTGTACCTTCCTCCGGCGGCGCGGCGGCAAGCGTTCATTCCCCGATCGTGGCCCGGAACAGCGGGTTTGAAATCGGGCCCACTAGTCCTGTGTCGAAATTACTTAACGTAGAGAGGTAATTCTTTCACCACAAACCATTTTTAGATCTGCTCTACAAATCTGCTATCTCAGTCCAAAACCCCATGTTAAAGGTGAACTATTCCCTTTAACCCTTTCCCTGCGGGCGGCCAGAATACGTTAACCTGCGGGGGGGGGCAGATTCTGCCCACGCCTACCCCCAGAGATCTCGAGAACCGCCCGGTCGATTTCGATGGGGAAAACGCCATTCGATTCGTCATGACAAGATCTCTTATTGGACCTCGAAAATTCTGTTTTGTTCAAAAATGGGGGGCCAGGGAGAAAAACAAATCCTAACATTTTGGGTGTTTTTTGAAAGGTCATTGCGGCCATGTGGCTCGACCGATTTGCATGCCCCAAACGTTTTTGAGCTTCAAATGTACTGGTCTTTAATATATCAAAAGACAAAAAAAATCATAGGCGTATTCAGGGAATGTAAAATGGGGATTTTTTGAAGAAAAAAATGTGCTGTTCGTGATTGTTTGGGACGACATGAACGTCACATGTGGGCATTATATGCTGTAATTTGTTAAAGGGATTATACGTTTTTTTCCCCCAGAATAATTGAGTTACATAGTAAAACGTACTTATAAAGGTGGTAGAAGTCCCACGGCAGCCACATTTTTCTGGAAATGACCTCTTCTGCACGTAAAGACATTCCAAAGTGCGCGGTGATGCCACCGCGTATTTTCTGGAGGACCGGCTGAGGCAGAGCCAGTCATCTCTTTTATGCTAATAAAAACGCCTCACGTATGGCATATTTCCGGTAAAATAAGCAATATTTGAAAGAAAATAAACTTGTTTTGTTCCAACGACAGCAGCAGTTACCTAGTTTTCCCATAAAATTATATATTCCTCATTAATTTTCATGGCAAAAAATTAATGCGCCACCACCAAATTCTCAACGCTAAAGGCCAGAGAAAAGAAAACCACAAAAACACAAAACCTCAACGAACAGTGTGTAGTAATACAAAGTCTCGTCAGTTTTGAATTGCATAATAATTTTGTGATCCAGTGTAGGATTGCAGATAATTCAAAACTCTCAAATTGATCTTAAGATAAAAGTGGGGGACAGTAGTGCCGATCAAGTACTCGTTATCTGATACTAGTCTCGAAAAACGCCCAAGTTTTAACGCTGATAATTTCTGAAATAATGGACTAAATGAGCATTGAGGTCCCTGTTATATGTTTTACGCGTGTGTAAACTCACAACTGCAAAAGAGTGCATTTACTTTCAGGACGGAAACCCGTATAATCCCTTTAAATTTGATATATTGTGCATAGGCGCGGATCCAGGAAAAAAACATGGGGGCACCATGCGCGTAATGCTTTTATCATCTTACTAATTTGAAGTTGGACCTAATTTGAGGGTGGGTATCGTCTCCCATTTTTGTTATGCTGAGTGCGCCTCTGCCCCCAAAACATGTTCAATCCCAGTATCTATGATGCATATTGCATTGAAATTGTTTCTGACGCATTTATTGCACTGCAAATCACGAAGGAAGTATGTGACGCAAAACCACATTCGTAACACCCTCCCAAAAACAGGAACCTGAACCGCCTCTGCAGGACCGATTTTTCCCCAAAATTTTGACAACACGCGCGCAATTTGGGAAAAGTCACAAGGTTTCAGGACGCTAACCCTAACAGTTTAGAAGCGGCAAGTGAAAAACCACGGGGGGGAGGGCAGAATCTGCCCCTGCAGGGAATAGGGTTAAAGGGAAGTGTCGACCTTAAAGCTCAGGCTCCACTGTGCATTTTTGCGTGATGCGTTTTTTCGATTTATCGTTTTATCGTGTCGCTTTTACATTTTTACACTTTCTAGCTTTTGCACTTTCTAGCTTTTGCGCCTTATTGTTTCCTCAAGCATTAACCTTCGCCCTACGGGGGGGGGGGGAGCCTGACACTACTAGGGGGCCTGACAGGCCCCCCTGAGGTTTTTCTTGAATAACTTTTTACGCATGCGGTGCATGTTGCTGAAATTTTCGGTAGCTGAGTTTACAGAAATTATACGTAGGCTGTATTTTGTATTAATTGGTTGAGAAATTTGGGAAATAATGACGTTTTGATGATTTTCATGTTGGTAAAAAATAGAAATATTTGAAAAATCGTAGAAAATAGTGTTTTAAAGTAAATTGCAAACCCAATTGACCAAAGTTACAAAATGACAATCTCTTTAAAATGGCAATCTCAGATTTTCAACATTTTGTTTTTTGACCCCCAAAATAAATTAAAAACTGTTTTGTTTTTTTAAATCCCCACAAAATCAAAATTTTCAAAGATATTAGAAAAACCGGAATATATGTCAGAGAACTGAGTATGGACAATACTCATACCAAATTTCAAAGCAATATCTTCATTTTTGACTGAGTGATGGCTCCCTAAGTATAAGAAACTGATGACGTCATTTTTAAAAATAACTTTTTTGACTTTTTTGGACAAGATACGAACAAATAATTACCTTTTCTGTATCTCTGAGCCAAAACTGGTCTAGGAACATGCCTTTTTATTTACATTTATCAATTTCTAATTTTGAGGTTTTTTTTAAAGAGCAAAATCGCTGTTCTGGACGTGGTAAATCCGAGGTCATTCACTGGACCTGGAAGGTCATCCGTTGACCTGCAACCTAAAAATCGCATACTGTTAGATTCCTCTCATGACAGGCAACATGCTGGTACTCACCGCATTGCTCTAAGTTGCTTGGTTTGGAAGTTAACAGGGGGGGGCTGTCAGGCCCCCCGTAGGGCGAAGGTGAAAAAAGCTCCCGTAGGGCGAGGGTTAATACATGTTTCACGTGACACACTTCGTTAGGGAACTTCCGAGACAGACTTGTCAATGATTCATATTTGTCATGAATCGATTCACAGTGATTCACGGACCATAATGAATGATTCAATCATGATTCAATCACCATACATTACCGTAATGAATGATTCAATCATGATTCAATCACTCAACATTACCATAATGAATGATTCAATCATGATTCAATCACTCAACATTAACATAATGAATGATTCAATCTTGATTCAATCACTCAACATTAAAGAAAAGTGTCGACTCCTTTGTCTAACTCCTTTGATTTTGAATGTGCGACTCTAAGACTTTATGAGCGTGATAAGGAGGCTATGCTCTACCTGTGTGCCATTTTTTCATGCAAACCAGAATAGTCTGCTGTTTGACCTTAAACATATGACCTGCTCTAAATCCTTTGATTTTGAATGTGCGACTCTAAGATTTCATGAGCGTGATAAGGAGGTTATGTTCTACCAGTGTGCTAATTTCCATGCACATCGGAATAGTCCGCTGTTTGACCTTAAACCTATCTGACCTGCTCTAACTCCTTTGATTTTGATTGTGCGACTCTAAGATTTTACCAGAATGATCACTAGGTCTGTGTGTGTTCCAATTTTGAAGCTAATCCAAATAGTCCGCGAATGTGTTTCGAATGTGAATGTGAATGTGAACCAATTTGACACGCGTGTTGTTTATTTTGATTATAAAATGATATTTATAATATGTATTATAATTGCAAATTCCAAGTTCCAAAAGAATTAATGACTTTACGTTTCGCCTTTTTTAAGCGAATAGAACATTTATTTTGATTTTGCATTAGGTATTATTTTTTATAAAGCATGTGGAATAAAGCGGCGCCGATGCGACAATGATATTTGGGACATCCGGAGGTCATGCAAATGTTTGTTTATGATTTAGTTGTTGATATGGTATAGCCTAGAAATTAGGAAAAAGGTGAGTACCTTTTGATAATTTTACGTGTGAAAAATGTGTGTGTTTACTGTGTGGTTTATGAATCAAAGTATGAGTTAGTTACCTTTTCTAAGTATTTAGGTGCCTACTCCTAACCCTACCAGTACCAAGGTATGTACCTAGTTAGGGCTGATTGAACAGTGGCTTTGTGCCCACTGGAGTTGGACACAAAGCCTCGCTTTCTTCATGAATATATGAATTACAGGCTACAGCTCAGGACACAGAGCTCATATAATTGGCCATTAAGTCCACAGGGCACAGATAAATGCTGGGCCGCTGACATATTTTTTGGACAGTTTATGCTGTTCGACCAAAAAAGAATGATTCTTTGAGCAATGAATGATTCAATCAGCCTATTTTCTCTGTATGAATGATTCAATCAGTGACTCACAACAGGTTTGCGCATGAGGTGAATCGATTCATGAGTCATTCATTTGAAATAAGAATGATTCAATCAAAAGTAGCCGATTCACATTGAATCATTGACAAGTCTGTTCCGAGAAGGGTGGAACTGTGACACAATCGGATTATCACAATATTTTTGGTTCGCCGCGATTTTGTGATCCAAGATAAAGTAATCTTACATCAAACCCGCACTACATTGTAGTTTTTACCTTTTTTCTCACCCTTCCTCAAATATACCGCT
>JAXIVJ010013880.1:2500-35954 GCA_036785665.1 Chirona hameri | reverse complement strand
ACCAATTATGCTACGGATAAAGCGGGAGCCCAACCCCGAACCGGTCGCCCCGGGATGCGAACCCGGGACCTCCTATACGACAATCGAACGAGTTACCGGTCGACACATCCCCTGTTTCAGCATGCCATCACCTGCAGTGGGTATGCGTCACACATAACAGGCTGCTTAGTGCCGACCTCAGAACGCACGTGACCCACTCACACTGAGCCGTTCCTGCCTGCAGACAGTATAAGTCGTCAGATATGGGCTCGGGCGCGGTGTTAGCGTGTGACCTTGCTGATCAGCTGCACAGGCCGCCCGCAGACGTCCTGACACGCTGCCCGACACGCTGCCAAGGACACTGTCCTTACTGAGGCAGCCTTGTCAGGCTCTGTTCTGCAGGCAGCGGTGCATCAGTGAGCGCAGGTGACGTCCGCCTAGCTTTGTCGGATCGCCCACGCGGTGCCTTGTACGCCACGGTGTATTGCATATTGCATTGTATACTGCAGTTGCTCTTGCTGGTGTACGTTGTATATGATGTATTGTATGCTGAAGTTACTGTGTCCTCCAGTGTTACTCGCGTTTGAGCCCAGTCCGTCAAATGATAACCAAATCAGCCTTTGGATGCTTCTCTACATGCGTTGTCTTTGGAGTGATGTATAGAAACCACATTGCCAAGACCCGACACACCAGACTGGTCAACCAAGACCCGACACACCAGACTGGTCAACCAAAACCGACACACCAGACTGGTCCATCAAGACCCGACACACCAGACTGGTCAACCAAAACCCGACACACCAGACTGGTCAACCAAAACCAGACACACCAGACTGGTCAACCAAAACCAGACACACCAGACTGGTCCATCAAGACCCGACACACCAGACTGGTCAACCAAAACCCGACACACCAGACTGGTCAACCAAAACCAGACACACCAGACTGGTCAACCAAAACCAGACACACCAGACTGGTCCATCAAGACCCGACACACCAGACTGGTCAACCAAAACCAGACACACCAGACTGGTCAACCAAAACCAGACACACCAGACTGGTCAACCAAAACCAGACACACCAGACTGGTCAACCAAGACCCGACACACCAGACTGGTCAACCAAAACCAGACACACCAGACTGGTCAACCAAAACCCGACACACCAGACTGGTCAACCAAAACCAGACACACCAGACTGGTCAACCAAAACCAGACACACCAGACTGGTCAACCAAAACCAGACACACCAGACTGGTCAACCAAAACCAGACACACCAGACTGGTCCATCAAGACCCGACACACCAGACTGGTCAACCAAAACTAGACACACCAGACTGGTCAACCAAAACCCGACACCCAGACTGGTCAACCAAAACCAGACACACCAAACTGGTCCATCAAGACCCGACACACCAAACTGGTCAACCAAAACCCGACACACCAGACTGGTCAACCAAAACCAGACACACCAGACTGGTCAACCAAAACCAGACACCAGACTGGTCCATCAAGACCCGACACACCAGACTGGTCCATCAAGACCCGACACACCAGACTGGTCAACCAAGACCCGACACACCAGACTGGTCAACCAAAACTAGACACACCAGACTGGTCAACCAAAACCCGACACACCAGACTGGTCCATCAAGACCCGACACACCAGACTGGTCAACCAAAACTAGACACACCAGACTGGTCCATCAAGACCCGACACACCAGACTGGTCCATCAAGACCCGACACACCAGACTGGTCAACCAAGACCCGACACACCAGACTGGTCCATCAAGACCCGACACACCAGACTGGTCAACCAAGACCCGACACACCAGACTGGTCCATCAAGACCCGACACACCAGACTGGTCAACCAAGACCCGACACACCAGACTGGTCCATCAAGACCCGACACACCAGACTGGTCCATCAAGACCCGACACACCAGACTGGTCAACCAAGACCCGACACACCAGACTGGTCAACCAAAACCAGACACACCAGACTGGTCAACCAAAACCAGACACACCAAACTGGTCAACCAAAACCAGACACACCAAACTGGTCCATCAAGACCCAACACACCAGACTGGTCAACCAAAACCAGACACACCAGACTGGTCCATCAAGACCCGACACACCAGACTGGTCCATCAAGACCTGACACACCAGACTGGTCAACCAAAACCAGACACACCAGACTGGTCCATCAAGACCCGACACACCAGACTGGTCAACCAAAACCCGACACACCAGACTGGTCAACCAAAACCAGACACACCAGACTGGTCAACCAAAACCAGACACACCAGACTGGTCAACCAAAACCAGACACACCAGACTGGTCAACCAAAACCAGACACACCAGACTGGTCCATCAAGACCCGACACACCAGACTGGTCCATCAAGACCCGACACACCAGACTGGTCAACCAAGACCAGACACACCAGACTGGTCCATCAAGACCCGACACACCAGACTGGTCAACCAAGACCCGACACACCAGACTGGTCAACCAAAACCCGACACACCAGACTGGTCAACCAAAACCAGACACACCAGACTGGTCAACCAAAACCAGACACACCAGACTGGTCCATCAAGACCCGACACACCAGACTGGTCAACCAAAACCAGACACACCAGACTGGTCAACCAAAACCCGACACACCAGACTGGTCAACCAAAACCAGACACACCAAACTGGTCCATCAAGACCCGACACACCAGACTGGTCAACCAAAACCAGACACACCAGACTGGTCAACCAAAACCCGACACACCAGACTGGTCAACCAAAACCAGACACACCAGACTGGTCCATCAAGACCCGACACACCAGACTGGTCCATCAAGACCCGACACACCAGACTGGTCAACCAAGACCCGACACACCAGACTGGTCCATCAAGACCCGACACACCAAACTGGTCAACCAAAACCAGACACACCAGACTGGTCAACCAAAACCCGATGCTAGTCATCATTTATAATGTGTTCACCGACAAAATGGGTCCTAATTACGAGCGAGCGCGAAGCGCTCGCCCGTCCTTCCGTGGGATATGGGAAAAATCTGATTATGAGCGGCCCGGACCGGCCCGGCCCAACCCGACCCGTGGCGACGCTTTTGAGAAGATCATATATCTGCAACCACACCTCCGATTGACAGGTGGACCCTTTGCTGAGCAGCCCCATCCAACCTACCCTGTTTGAGACCGGTGCTGACTCATGTGGGTGACTACCACTGCGCTTGGCGCGTGCCGCGTGAGGGGTGTTGAAAAGTGTTTTCTCGCAAAACTCTGCAACGGCTGAGCCGATTGTGTTCCAATTTGGTTTGTGGTTAGGGACCCCTCAGCCGTCACTTTCCCACAAGTCAGTCAGCCTCTGCACGTGCGCACGTGCACACCCCTATTCTATATATCAGGAACGGCTGAGCCGATTTGGTTCAAATTTGGTGTGCGGTTAGGGACCTCTCAGCCGCCACTTTCCCACAAGTCATGAGTGGGGTGCCTCTGCACGTGCGCACGTGCGCACCCTTTGTGTATCTCAGAAACTACTTGCCTGATGGAGTTGAAATTCACCATACATTTCCTTCGCGCTCGCTCGTTCATCGTCAACTACGGCGCCTTACTGGTACCTATGGATCCATTGCATATACAGGAATATGTATGCTTCCACATGTACACATATTTATTTTTAAAATATATGACTATGCACATTAACCCTGCGGGCGGCCAGAATTACGTTAACCTGCGGGGGGACAGATCCCCACCCCCGCCCCAAGAGATCTCGAGAACCGCTTGGTCGATTTCGATGGGAAACACGCCATTCGATGCTTCATGACAAGATCTCTCTTTTTTGGACCCCGCTTTTTTTTTGTTTAAAAATTGAGGGTCAGGGGTCAAAACACAAAATTGTGGGTGTTTTTTGAAAGGTCATTGCGGCCATGTGGCTCGACCGATTTTCATGCTCCAAACGTTTTTGAGCTTCAAATGTACTGGTATTTAATATATCAAAAGACAAAAACAAAATAAAAAACATAGGCGTATTCAGGGAATGTAAAATGGGGGAGGGGATTTTCAGGCAAAAAAAAGTGCTGTTCGTGATTCTTTGGGACGACATGAACGTCACATGTGGGCATTATATGCTGTAATTTGTTGAATTTGATATATTTCGCATAGGCGGATCCAGGAAAAAAAAACATGGGGGGGGGGCACCATGCGCGTAACGCTTTTATCATCTTACTAATTTGAAGTTGGACCTAATTTGAGGCTGGGTATCGCCTCCCATTTTTTTTTATTCTGAGTGCGCCTCTGCCCCAAAAATATGTACAATCCCAGTATCTATGATGCATATTGCATTGAAATTGTTTCTGACGCATTTATTGTACTGCAAACCATGAAGGAAGTATGCGTTGCAAAACCGCATTCGTAACACCCTCCCAAAAACAGGAGCCTGGAACCACCTCTACTGGACCAATTCTTTCGAAATTTTGTCAACACGCGCCATTCAATTTCGGGAAAAGTCACAAAGCTTGAGGACGTTAGGCCTACCGGTTTAGAAGCGGCAAGTGAAAACCCAGGGAGAGGCAGAATCTTCCACCCCGCAGGGAATAGGGTTAAATGGCAATGCTTAGCTAAAACGTGAAACTACCAGTAGCTCACTAAATCTCACCATTCAGATACAATAATTAGATTGATGTAAAAGAATACCAGACCGTGCCCTAACACAAAGACTCTGAGACTCACTTCATACTCTCCAAAAAGACATGGTATGTACCTAGAGTTCAACGGCAACCCTATTCACATTTGTCATCATACCTTATGTTACAAGCAGGGGCGTCGCCACAGATTTTTGAGTGGGGGGACGAAGTGTCGAATGAACCATCCGACGGTTCGCAAAAATGCGAAGATGTTTTACTTAATAATTTATACTTAGGAACGCAATATTTTTCAGGTATATTAACCAGCATAATTTGTCCTATTTGAATGTACATATATATAACAAGTGAATAACAATTATTTATTCAAAAATCTTAGCTTTGGCCATATATGGGTGTTCCTTGCACAATAGTATTAAGCTCGAGAGCTAAAACAGCAAACGATGTGCGAACATACCCAGATTATGACGTCAGCTCAATGTTTGGGTCAGGAGAGGCCATTGAACTCAAACCTTCAACAAATCGTTACATTGTTTTCTGGAAATAACTTTTGGGAGAAGAATGATAGTGATGCATCTTACCATTCACTTCAAAATTATGGAAAGCATCAACGGACTGATCAGATACAGACTGTCAGTACGAGAGATGAAGCTTAATTCGCAAAATGATGGAACTTCAGATGAGGCTATACTCTACATATTGAAAAGTGAGCTTGCCCGTATATACAGAGCCTTGTTCACGACCTCCTGCTGACGGGCTGCCCACGGCTGCCCAAAACGGCAGCACACACCAACCTACGTCATCGCCGGCGATTACTACTTGAACACAAATGCTGTCGATTCACGATATATATCTGGCGTACTTGCTACGATACATGTTTACAAATGGAAGCCTGGCTTAAAAACAGCCTGGAACCCAATACCAACATAAACAGCTAAATACAATTATCGCAGACTTACGCCATATCCATCTTCGCTTCTTCAAGCTTTTCGCTTGGATATCGTTGGTTGTTTATCGACGCTTCACGTTTGGGAATTGCCGCGTGCTCCAATTTGTGTTATCTGCTGCCAGGCTGACGCAATTTTCCGGCAGCAGCAACAGCAGGAGGCAGCAGAAGTATGACGTCATACACCGTACCCCTCCCCACATATTATTCCCCCACTGATCCACACTGATTGGTCGATACCTTTTGGACAGTTGTAGGCAGCAGCAGTCAGCCCGTCAGCAGGCGTCGTGAACAAGGCTCAGGCTATTCCAAAATTGATGAGCGGTTGGTGATGCCCATGTTTCAACCGTTTCCCACGACTGGCGAACAAGTGGAATTGTATCGAAACCAGGCTGTGGGAATATGCACATTGCACGTGTCCCAAAGGAGATACCCTAAGAGCCCGTACCACATCTCGTCAATGGTGAAGAAATGATGCATAACAACCATGCAAGCAAATGGTCACAGGTGCCATGGGCACAGGTGCCATGGTCACAGGTGCCATGGCCACAGGTGCCATGGCCACAGGTGCCATGGTCACAGGTCCCATGGCCCAGAATCAGGTGGTCAGTGAATCGTATCCACCCAATCGTTATGAGACGACCAAGTTTGGGCCAAGTTTGGACCAAGTTTGGGCCAAGTTTGGGCCAAGTTTGGGCCAAGTTTGGACCAAGTTTGGGCCCAAACAGCGAGTAGTTTCATATCACCGAGACGGTAAAGCGGCCTCCTGAAAGTCCTCATCTGAGGCATAACGAGCCACAGAGGCCTCTCTGACCCGCATAACGTGCCCCGCGGCCAGACAGCCACTGCCGACTACTATGCCAATGATGTGATGAAAATAGCCAGAACATCAGCGATGCTGCGAACAAGGGGAATGGCCTGCCAACCGATGCCAACCTCCTGCCGGACATGTCAAGAAAAAATTTAAGACGGCGCTCTAGTACATCACGCTAGGAAGATCAAGAATTGGTGTCGCAGTCACTGTCGGGCTTTTACAGAGAAGGGTTCTAACCAGGCAATGGCCTTGACCTGTCACCGATCGAAAATCTGTGTGGGCAGTCGTCAAGGACGACTCCAACAAGATGACGCCCGCTACCTGATCAGAAAGGCCCTGGTGCAAACCCTCCAAACGGCATGGCGGATAATCAGCGCACACACACTCGGCAACCTGATGAGCGAGGTGCCGGAGCCCATGAGGGAGTGTTTCCGAGTTTGTGGGGATGCATGATCATGAACCACACTTATCCTGTTTTTATTTTTATTTTACTAGAAACAAACGCTCATCAATTTTGGGACATCCTGTAAAGACAAACGAAGCATTGGTATTAAAAGATAACTTTAACGACCAACAACGAATATGCTAAGCAAACTGAAACCAGCCTTTCAAACTTCCTTCTCTATTACCAGGAATGACAACAACTAAAGTAACATATTGGTTTCCAAAGACTTCGAAACGTCCTGCATTGACAATTTGTCTTATTTATCATTTTACCTATGCAATACAATACATTTTCGATTCATCAGGTATCTTTTTCTTGAAGAAACGTCCGATATCCATGTCAGCTCCCTTTCTTTCATAGTAACTTGAAGCACATAAGTAGATAGTCAACTGCGACAGGGATGGGAGAACCATAAACACCGTCGCTGTTTCCTTTCAGCAAACACGAAGAAGTGTGCCGTAAACAACCAATAAGGCACATTTTGAGCCATAATATGACTGATATTTTCTGCTGCCTAAATTCGATTTAAATTTCTGCTAACTCCCCCTAAAGGGCATGTTTCACCTTTGTATTGGTTTTGAACTGAGATAGCCATTATCTTTGGTCGTTATTGAAATGTCTAAATTATTGAGGTCGTTTTCCCCCAAACTTATCCGTTTTTAAGCAATTGAACTTCGAATTTTCCAAATGGGTCTATGGTAATGCCGCCGCTGATTATCTGACAACCACTTCAAAATTGTTGGTCCTGGAAGTCAGACGACCAGTATTTATCGAACCTTGGCGAGTACGATGTAAACAACGGCTAACGCGATAGGTTGCGGTCCAAGTTGACGTTTTTCACGTTGTTTGAAGTCTCAGTTACGGATTGATTTTGTTTTTCTTCAAATAAATATTGACCTATCGCAATGCCTCGCACTCGTCATTGTGTTCTGTGCGATGTTGTTGTTGGTGGATTAGGGCGCGTAGCTGCGAGGCTCAAGCGTCCAACTGTGCGAGAGAAGACACAGTTCTACAATGTTTGTATTTAAGTCGCCAGAATTGTCTGAAATTATTGTGCCATATCTTTGGTAGCGTAAAGGTTTTCTGTATAGCTCTCTATAGTTCAATAATGACATCATCCAAAATAAAAAATAACTTCATTTGTATAAAGTTAAATGACTTTTCGAGAGATAAAAATATCACCATCGTTTTCAGCAGCACTTACTTCATATTTTCGATGACAAGCAGCGTATTTTTGACAACTTTCAGAAAGGTGAAACATTCCCTTTAAGCACAAAAAAAATATCGACCAGGGCCCTTCCATTGCACTTCGGCTTTTTCCAAATGTTTTTAGACACGAAAAACTGCAGTAATTCCGAACAAAGTATAGATAAATGTCTCCGAAACTGGAGGAGCCAACCCCTCCTCCCCCAGCCTGGGACGGTATACCCCCACCCCCCTACGGCGACGCCTTTGGCTACAAGTATACTGCTGGTTAACCTCGTCCGAGCTGAACATCTATGTCGGTCTCTCCAGAGCTGCTGGCTGAGTTGCCAGGCCGCGCTGCCAGACCGGCCTCCGGGTGAAGACGTCACCGCAGAGCGTCCAGCGTCCTTGTCCCCTCCCTTGCCCACCCCTCCCCGCCTCCGCAGTGAGATGGCACGGCGGCGCGAGCGGTAGAGGTATAAAGCCGGCAGCCGGACTCAGGGAGGCATCAGTCCAGTGATCACCACCCTCACACACACACACACACACACACAACATGAAATACGTGAGTATTGCAGGCGCAGGTTGCGCTGGCCGCAGCGTACGACACAGGCTCTACTATTCCAGCTCGGTATACCGAGTTTAGTACTGTCCTTTTAGACAGTATGTATATGAGCGACTTTTCCATATATTTCACCCAGAGATGTGTACTAACTTTTTTGATTGCGCTAGTATCATTAGAAGTACATTGGAACATATAGGTTTCAACTTTCAAATTGGCAAACGTACCGCCAGCAATTTTCTAGAAATGGTACAAATATTCAAATGCAAATGTATGAAGATATATTTTTTTCGTGATAAATCAAAATATATACTTTGGACCGTGGAATAAGTAAACAATTATGCGCTGAGAAATGTGTCCCATACAACAAGTACTAACGTAACATGCGTTTATTTAATTGTTCTCAGTATCCTACTCCGCCATTATTGCTAATAAACCCAGAACTATAATCGAGGGCACAACCTAAACATATCACTTGCAAGGCGCACAGCACTGGCATATTATCCTTATATTTATCTTCCAAATGAAATAACTTCATAACAGGTATCGTCTCGCGTTTGTCTCTCACCTACCCCTGGTGGGTGAGGGATTGGGATTTTAGGGCGCCGCAACTCTTGTGGTTATATGACGCCTATTACCCGATCATATGTCGGGTAACCTCCACCAAGTATCCTCCACTACTCTTCTGTTACCCGCCGCTTCATCTCCCTCTGTCCCGGTCCTCTGTCAGATGACCTCCGCGCCCTCTGCCCGCTATCCTGACTCACCCCACGGCGACGTCCTTTTCAGATGGTCGCCCTCGCGCTGCTGGCCGTGGCCGCCGCCCGGCCCCAGGAGAAGGCCCTGGCCGACTACGGCATTCTGCGCATGGAGTCCTCACAGTCGCCAGATGGCAAAAGCTTCCAGTACGCGTACGAGACGGCCGACCCGTCCGCGCAGGACGTCAGCGGAGAGCTGAAGCAGATCGGAGAGGAGTCTGGCACCGTGCAGCGAGGCAGCTATAGCTTCACCACCAAGGACGAGAACGGCGCGGACGTCGATGTCACCATCAACTGGGTTGCCGACGAGAACGGCTTCCAGCCGCAGGGCGACGCCATCCCGGTGGCGCCCGAGGATACAAACGCGGAGGCGCAGGCGGCCGCGTATGCCGCCGCCCCTGTGCAGGAGCAGTAGCAGGGAGAAGGGATGCTAAATAATTGATCATCGGTCACCGACTCACGGATCATCGACATGTGCGGGGTTCGGGGAAGGGGTTTCGTCAACTTGTTAATACACGATTCATTGCAATTTCAATTCGGTGGTTTGGGATAATCTGGGTAGTCTGCGGTTGGATAGCTGAGAGTTGTGGATGAAGTGCTAGCGAGTTGGTGAGAGTTACAGTCGTAAATCGCAGTCAAAACAAGCAGGGCTCGGAGTCTGGATTTTGACCCGCTGGCTTTAGTGCCAGGTCCAAGCTGGCCCTATCCTGCCAAACCCAAACTGGCAATGTCCTACCAAGCCCAAACTACAACTGACAACAAGACACCATTTTCAATTTGTAAAGGGAATATAACACTTTTAACATTAGCTGTTAACTGAGATAGCCAGATTGGCGGGCGTGCTGAAAAATCTCTAAATCTGATTTTTCCCTTCCAAAACGACCTTTAGTTCCTGAGTTTCAACGCAAAAACCGTTGGGAATATTTTGTTTTATTTTAAATCGACAAATCTCGTGACGTTTCGCATACGTCATCACTACTCCACTGTGATTTCTACCGCACTTTGTTTCCGCTATTTGAACCGATAGCCACCGAAACGTATCATGTGTTTGGCAACAGAATTGCAAAAGGCTCGTTCCTCGTCTGGCGTAGCCATTGGTTCAAAATCCGTTTCACGAAGCTGATTTGCCTAGATTGCGCTATCGCCGCTGTTGTGGTCCAAGGCATACACGACAAATCTGAAACATCATGTGACTTCAGGAATAATGTGGTTAACTTTTAACCGATTTCCAATTGAAAATTACCAAAACATACTTCGTAAAAAGACGCATTTTTATTGGTGGCTGGTCGCGGTACCTGCAATATATCGATTAAATGCTGGCAATATTTGTTTTTGCTTGACGTTGCCTTGCGTAAAGTTGATTATGACCTAGAAATACTACTGGCCATAACTTTGTCAATTTTTATTGGAGTTCCAGTTGAAAATAATGTCGACACTCGTCTTGAAAAGGCGCATCTTTTGGTGAGTCGTTCGTACCGGTAACTGCAATGTTCACTGCAGTAGACACACACTCACACATTTATTTACACACAAACACATTAATGGGTATAGCACATTCATTTATGCACATGCACATTTATGGGTATGTGACTTCAGAGGCCTGTTCACGGACCTTGCAGTTGGCTGCGGTTCGGCGGTCAGCAGTGGTCGGCAGCCGGTGGGATAACTAAAAGTGGGGATGGGGCGAACGGTATGACGTCACACGGTTGCGATTGGCTGCGGTTTCGGCGGTTGGCACGGAGCAACCGCAGGATGAAATGTCCGTGTGCTCAAGAGACGCCTGATTGTGATACGCACGAGGAAAGGGGCGGGGCTAGAGAGCTTGCTGAAAACCGCCGAACCGCAGGTGGTCGTGAACAGGCCTCTGGTTCACGCAACGCTACTTCAACTCCACTCATGCAACGTTATTGTGCAAACATTCACACTTCATGCACGTACAAATATGAATATTTCTTCAAATTATGACAAATTTCCTAGCGAACGAGGTTAGTGTTTAACTGTGAACGAGGTTAGGTTAGGTACTTGTTGTTAGTGTTGTTGTTTACATATTCTGATTCAAGGATATACTTTTGCCGGTATGACGAAACAACTCATTTTGGTGACGCAAGATTCACATGTATCCATTTAACATGACAGGAATAGATAATTATGTACAACAAACACGGTAGTTCCTGTTATGTTACATGTTACATAACTTATTGAATCAATGGAATTAGCATATGTATTAATCATTTGTTTATTTAGTTATTTATTGCACAAAATCGGGTCAATCCACACATAAAATGGGTTATTTTCAGCCCTTTGTTAATAACATAGTCTCAGTATATCTATAAAAAACATGTGGAAAAACTTTCTCTCTCCACACATTCCACAAAACTATGTCATGGCTAACCGCTAGGTTTGCCGAATCGCGTCTCGGATCTTGGTTTTGAACGACTGCTTTGATACCTTGGACAGTCCATGAGAGATGACGTATTCATTATACATTTTCAATGTGCGGTACATATACTTCCTCTTTCCATGGTTGTTCTTCACACGAGGCATGCTCAGTTGGTCGGACTGCCGGGTATCGCGGCCAACCCGCTCACGGTTAAACACCAACGAGGAGCGCAGCCTGATGATACCAGCCCAATTCCTAATGGATCATGTTATTATAGGCCATTCTTGAAGAACCAGGTGCAATTTTCGTTCAGTGACCCCTACAGGGTCAGCCGAGGTCATTCGAGGTCACCAACACGTTTGTGTCAATAACTCGACAAAAAAAGATAGAAAAGTGAAACTGGCACCAATGTGTTTGTCTCATCGAGGCACGCCTCTCAATGTGCAACTTGACCTAATTGGGTCACCACTTGACCTTGATCTGAGGTAAAATTTATAAGTTGACCTAACCTGGTCTTCATCAATATGATTTGAAGCGCCTTGACGAGACAAAGACGATGGGACAACATTATTGCCTTATCTTTTCAGTTAAACTATTGAAGAAGTAATTTGGCTTAAAAATAACCTTTTTAACATTTGATGAGCTCTGGAGCCTAAACTAGTAGCCTGACATCAAATCTGAGGACTTTTTTTTATTTAATTTGTCATGGGGTTTCCATTGCTTTTCCCGTCTGTTTCTAGCTAGTATAGTTCCTGTGATATCTGGAGGTTTCTGGAGCGAAGTCCTATAACTGGAAAATTTGACTTTTGATGACCTCTGGTGACCTCAATATTGGCCTGATAAACAAAATGTCTCAAATAAATTCAAAATGCTTTTTGACGAGCTTTCGAACGTTTTTTTTTTGTCTACGTCCCATAGGCGCCGAGTTCGAGGGGGGGGGGGGGGAGGCGTTGAAACTTAAGTTTGACAGTGCTGTAAAATTGTATTTACAAACGAATTGTTTGCAGCGCAAAACTTTTGGGCAACAAATGTCTAAACAATTCGTACAGTTCACAAAAGAGCAGCTCTTCACAAAATCACTAAAATAATGCAGAAGGGGCTGGAAACAGAGCAGCTTCTCAATCGTTCCAGCTCTAACTGTAGCGTTATCCTTTTCTGTTTCTCTTTTTAAAAGGGAGGCTGGCTTTGCTCGTCTTCACTTTGACTTAGTCCGAGAAAGCCTCTACTCGTTAGCACTGTGGTCAGAGTCGCTCCGCGCAGTGGACTGGGATAGATGTGGTGCATCTCTGGTCAAGTATACTGAGCTCTTTAATTGTCCTGGAATTATATTGGCTTCCCGCTATTTGTTTTGCTCGAATGAAGTAAAATTCCGATACTGGTGGTGACTTCACGTTGCTTTTCATTTCACATTCAAAGTTATTTATTGAGAAAAACGCATCGTAAGCGGCACCAAATGTTCATTTGGTAAAGAGAATATAACATATTGGGAAAAGTATGTGGAATGATGGAAAAGAGTGTACTGATTACGGTTCTGGCAAGCGTTTTTGCGAAAAAATACAAATTTGTAATAATTTGCAAAATATTCATATTTTTACATGTGACGTCACAAGAATATTGCGTCACCAAAATGAGTTGTTTCGTCATACCGGCAAAAGTATATCCTTGAATCAGAATATGTAAACAACACTAACAACAAGTAGCAACCTCGTTCGCTGGGAAATTTGTGATAATTTGAAGAAATATTCATATTTGTACGTGCGTGAAATGTGAATGTTTGCACAATAACGTTGCATGAGTGGAGTTGAAGTAGCGTTGCGTGAACCAGAGGCCTGTTAACGAACACCTGCGGTTCGGCGGTTTCCAACAAGCTCTCTAGCCCCGCCTCTTTCCTCGTGCGTATCACAAGCAGGCGTCTCTTGAGCACACGGACATTTCATCCTGCGGTTGCTCCGTGCCAACCGCCGGAACCGCAGCCAACCGCAGCCGTGTGACGTCATACCGTTCGCCCCATCCCCACTTTTAGTTACCCCACCGGTTGCCGACCACTGCTAAACGCCGAACCGCAGCCAACTGCAAGGTCCGTGAACAGGCCTCTGAAGTCACATACCCATAAATGTGCATGTGCATAAATAAATGTGCTATACCCATTAATGTGTTTGTGTGTAAATAAATGTGTGAGTGTGTGTCTACTGCAGTGAACATTGCAGTTACCGGTACGAACGACTCACCAAAAGATGCGCCTTTTGAAGACGAGTGTCGGCATTATTTTCAACTGGAACTCCAATAAAAATTGACAAAGTTATGGCCAGTAGTATTTCTAGGTCATAATCAACTCTACGCAAGGCAACGTCAAGCAAAAACAAATATTGCCAGCATTTAATCGATATATTGCAGGTACTGCGACCAGCCACCAATAAAAAATGCGTCTTTTTACGAAGCATCTTTTGGTAATTTTCAATTGGAAATCGGTTGAAAAGTAACCACATTATCCCTGAAGTCACATGATGTTTCAGATTTGCCGTGTTTGCCTTGGACCACAACAGCGGCGATAGCGCAATCTAGGCAAATCAGCTTCGTGAAACGGATTTTGAACCAATGGCTACGCCAGACGAGGAACGAGCCTTTTGAAATTCTGTTGCCAAACACATGATACGTTTCGGTGGCTGTCGGTTCAAATAGCGTAAACGAAGTGCGGTAGAAATCACAGTGGAGTAGTGATGACGTATGCGAAACGTCACGAGATTTGTCCATTAAAAATCAAATCAAATATACCCAATGGTTTGTGCGATGAAACTCAGGAACTAAAGGTCGTTTTGGAAGGGAAAAATCAGATTTAGAGATTTCTCAGCACGCCAGACAATCTGGCTATCTCAGTTAACAACTAATGTTAAAAGTGTGATATTCCCTTTAAAAATAGAAAATAGTGTCTTGTTGCCAGTTGTAGTTTAGGCTTGGTATGACATTGCCAGTTTAGGTTTGGCAGGATAGGGCCTTCTTGGACCTGGCACTAAAGCCAGCGGGCCCAAATCTAGACTCCGAGCCCGGCTTGTTTTGACTGCGATTTGCGACTGTAACTCACCAACTCGCTAGCACTTCATCCACAACTCTCAGCTATCCAACCGCAGACCACCCAGATCATCCTAAACCACCAAATTTAAATTGCAATGAATCGTGTATTAACAAGTTGACGAAACCCCTCCCCGAACCCCGCACATGTCGATGATCCGCGAGTCGGTGACCGATGATCAATTATTTAGCATCCCTTCTCCCTGCTACTGCTCCTGCACAGGGGCGGCGGCATACGCGGCCGCCTGCGCCTCCGCGTTAGTATCCTCGGGCGCCACCGGGATGGCGTCGCCCTGCGGCTGGAAGCCGTTCTCGTCGGCAACCCAGTTGATGGTGACCTCGACGTCCGCGCCGTTCTCGTCCTTGGCGGTGAAGCTGTAGCTGCCTCGCTGCACAGTGCCGGACTCCTCTCCGATCTGCTTCAGCTCTCCGCTGACGTCCTGCGCGGACGGGTCGGCCGTCTCGTACGCGTACTGGAAGCTTTTGCCATCTGGCGACTGTGAGGACTCCATGCGCAGAATGCCGAAGTCGGCCAGGGTCTTCTCCTGGGGCCGGGCGGCGGCCACGGCCAGCAGCGCGAGGGCGACCATCTGAAAAGGACGTCGCCGTGGGGTGAGCCAGGATAGCAGGCAGAGGGCGCGGAGGTCCTCTGACAGAGGACCGGGACAGAGGGAGATGAAGCAGCGGGTAACAGAAGGGTAGGATACTTGGTGGAGGTTACCCGACATATGATCGGGTAATAGGCGTCATATAACCACAAGAGTTGCGGCGCCCTAAAATCCCAATCTCTCACCCACCAGGGGTAGGTGAGAGACAAACGCGAGACGATACCTGTTATGAAGATATTTCATGTGGCAGATAAATATAAGGATAATGTGCCAGTGCTGTGCGCCTTGCAAGTGATATGTTTAGGTTGCGCCCTCGATTATAGTTCTGGGTTTATTAGCAATAATGGCGGAGTAGGATACTGAGAACAATTAAATAAACGCATGTTACGTTAGCACTTGTTATATGTTACATATTTCTCAGCGCACAATTGTTAACGTATTCCAGGGTATATATTTTGATTTACCACGAAATAATATTTCTTTATAAAATTGCATTTGAATATATGTACTATTTCTAGAAAATTGTCTGCGGTACGTTTATCAATTTGAAATTTGAAAGGTCTATTTTTTCCGATGTATTTCTAATGATACTAGCGCAATAAAAAAGTTAGTACACATCTCTGGGTGAAATATATGGCAAAGTCGCTCATATAGATACTGTCTAAAGGGACAGTACTAAACTCAGTATACCGAGTTTGGAATAGTAGAGCCTGTGTCGTACGCTGCGGCCAGCGCAACCTGCGCCTGCAATACTCACGTATTTCATGTTGTGTGTGTGTGTGTGTGTGAGGGTGGGGATCACTGGACTGATGCCTCCCTGAGTCCGGCGGCCGGCTTTATACCTGTACCGCTCGCGCCGCCGTGCCATCTCACTGCGGGGGCGGGGAGGGGGTGGGCAAGGGAGGGGACAAGGACGCTGGGCGCTCTGCGGTGACGTCTTCACCCGGAGGTCGGTCTGGCAGCGCGACCTGGCAGCAGTCTGGCAGCGCGGTCTGGCAACTCAGCTAGCAGTTCTGGAGAGGCCGACTTAGATGTTCATCTGGGACGAGGTTAACCAGCGATATATATATTTGTAGCTCAATGGTATGATGACAAATGTGAAGAAGGTAGGCGTTGAACTCTATACACCGCGCCTTTTTTTGGAAGGTATCAAGTGTGTCTCAGAGTGTTATGAGTGTTAGAGCACCTGATATGTTTTAAAATCAAGCTCATTTGTTTATCTGAATGTTGATATTTAGAGACGTACTAGTAGTTCCGCATCGTGGAGTAGTTATAAGTTTGAGGTACGCATTGACATGTCATTTTCATAGGCCATATTTGCAAACTAGATATGTGCACATGTGTAAGCATAAATTACACCACGTATAATATACAAGGAATGAATAGGTCCAGTTTTGTCGGTGAACGCGTTTTAAATGACGACTGGCATCGGGTGCTGGTTTTCGGGTCTGGTGTGTCGGGTCTTGGCAATGCACAATATAATGTGGTTTATATACATCACTCCGAAGACAACGCATGTAGAGAAGCATCCAAAGGCTGATTTTGATATCAGTTGACGGAAAAACTCTGATTCACAAGTAAGTAATGCTTATGTACTATACTTACTTACTTACTATACTTATGTGGTCTCATATTTATTCAAGTGAATAATGATTAATGAATATGATAATTCAATTGAGTCAATAAGTTATATAACATGTAACATTACAATAATTACTGTGTTTTTTTACATAATTACCTATTCCTGTCATGTTAAAGAGATACTGCCACCTCGCAGGCCAATATGGAGTTTTGGTGTGTATTTGATTAAGCGTGTCCGATTTCACCTGCAAAATTTGGTTCCCGAAACTCCCCCCATTGGATCAAAAATTACATTTGCACCACTCATGATTGGCACACATTCATAAAATTGGAGTCGCCTCATCACTATTTAGAATCACTTCTTTGTGGACTATGATTTGCTTTTAAATATTGCAAACTCAACATCACCATTTCGTCAGTTCACTTGAAAATTAAAATGCGTATACAGTTAATTATATTTTCAACAACCATAGCCTCTTTCATAATAAAACATGAATAAAACATGAACAGCAAGAATGGCTATGGCTCGACTTTGGGGCCGTAGGAGATTTGTGACCAATACCTTATAACACAGATAGACTTTTCAAGGTTTAGTCTCGGCGAATTGGGACACTTCGGCTTTGGGCGGGCGCCAATTTCACAGCCAAACTGGATGAGAGCGGCCATCATGAATCTAGTACTAAGCGCAGCTGGGACCAACGTTTTGGAGTCAGAAATAAATACAAAATACTTTGCCAATATCCTGCTTTAGGTGCTGCAGGAGCAAGTTTGAACTTGAGCTTACACGATTGTTGATCCCCACGATTAATTTAAGTTGCTTTTTATAAATCCTCCGGAGGTGGATGGAAAACCCGGCACGGCGCGGGTTAAAGGGATATTGATCCCTTTAACCCGCGCCGTGCCGGGGGTAGGCGCCCCGCATCATTTTTGAGGATAGCGGAAAAAACGACGGCTCGCAGCGCCGCCGTTTTTAGCATAACTGTTCGGGCATCAATTGCCCACACTATGTGTAAAAAAACTCGGGTCATCTCAGGTCATGTCACCAGACCAGGTCACGTGACCCCACCTCCAAAAAAACTTGTTGTCACACCACAGCCACAGTCGCTGTGAGCGCGCCGCGGTGAGCGGACGCGAGCGCGGGCTCTCCTCCCCACCCCGCTTTGCCTTGGAGGAGTGTGTCAGTGAGTGTCTGGCCAGTGCTACACATCGTTTCTCGGTCAGTACGGGTTCACACTGATCAGCCAAGTCATCATCGTCACCACCAACTTTACCATCGTCTTCTTTAGAACCGTGAGTCAGCCGTTGCACCTCGACATGGCACGTCTACTCACGCTACTCTCTGTTGTCCGGGTGCTAGTGCTGATCTGCAACGCGGTCTCCTACCCCGTCGACCCCGCGTGTCATCATCGCCAGCTTCGTCACCAGCATCATCACTCGCGGCTCTTAACCGAAGCGAACACCAGGCGCCCGGTACGACCTGCCGGCCCACTGCGTTCGGCCCGCGAGCCCCGGCCGGAGCTCACATTCGCGGCGGCTGCGGCCCCCCCTGGCCGGCCCGCCGAACCTGAGCCGCACCAGAGGTTTTTTCAACTGCAACCTGAGCCGCGTCAGCAGCCTCTCGCCTGCCCCGCCCCGGGCGGTGACGTCACCACCCCGCTCGGTGTCACAGTCGACCGACGAGACTCCCCTCCCTCAAGCAGCCCGACCCCTCCCGCCAGTGGCGCGGCCCCGCCTACCGGTGACGTCAGCCCGGCCCGGCCGGGTCGGGACGGCACGCCGAGAGCGCAGCCGCGCAGCGGTGGCCGACGGCCGCAGCGCCGGGGGGCGCGTGGACGGAGGGGGAGAGGAGGCGGCAACACTGGCAACGGCACCCGCATCAACACCTGTAACAGCATCCGCATCGGCTCCATCAACGTCCAATCACTGAAGCCCAAGCTCCTTGACCTAGCCAACGACCTGTATCGTCTGGATTACGATACCATCGCAATCTCCGAGACGTGGCTCCGGCCCAGCACTCCAACCAGACTGCTAGTCATCCCAGGCTACACCCTCCACCGTGCTGACCGCCCCGACAACCGCGGGTACGGTGGAGTTGCTCTGGCCACCAAACACACCATCACGGCATCTCCGCTCAAGCTCACCACCGATAAGAGCCCAGACAGCAAGCTCGAGTCCCTCTGGGCCGTCATCAAGCAGGAACGAGGACGCCAACTCGTGATCGGTAGTGTCTACCGCCCACCTCGACACACGGTCACGGCGCTGCAGGCGGACTTTGACGACTTGGAGCGCCAGCTGCAGCAGGTTTTAGCGAAGTGCCCGACCGCGTCCACGGTGATTTGCGGTGACCTGAACTGTGACCTTTTGAAGGCTGGTCACGACCCTGGCCGTAGGCGCTTAGAGGAGTTTCTCCACGATTACTCGCTTTTTCAATCGGTAACATCCTCCACGTACGCCTCAGGCTCTCTACTGGATGTTTGTATCGTTCAGCGCCGTGACATTGTTTTAGACTGCCGCACCGCTCACTGTAATTATAGCCCCCATAACTTTATCCGTGTCAGCATGAACATTCCCCGTGTTCGCCGTAAACCGACCGTCACCCGCTCTCGCTGTCTCAACCGCATCGATGGTGGTGCCTTTCTTCGCGACCTACAAACCGCTGATTGGGGGGGAGTTTTTATCTCTACGACCGTTGCCGACAAGTGGTGCTCCTTCATGTCAAATTTTCTACCGATTCTCGACGCACACGCCCCGCTGCGGGATGTCAGGATTCGCAACCCCACCGCGCCTCCAGTCTCCGACCAGACTCGGTCGCTCATGGCCCAGCGCCGCGCAACCCTGCGCCAGGCAGGCAGAGGGTCCCCTGAGTACCGAGAACTCAATCGAGCCGTCCGGTCCGCCATTCGCCGGGACACACGTTTAGCAATAGGCCAGCGCATACGCGAGCAAGGCGCGCACACAGTCTGGCGGAACATGCGAGCCGTCATAGGCGACAAAAAGGCGGCGCAAAAGGTTCAGCCACAGGTACCTGACGAAGACCTGAACGCGTTTTTTGTGTCTGTGGGTCCCCGAGTTGCGGCAGAAATAGCCGCTGGTGGCGCGGCCCCGGCCCCTGCCTGCCGCCTTCCGCGAGTCGGTGCCTGCACATTATTCTTATCCCCTATTGACCTAGTCTCACTTACTCGAACCATCGCCACCATGCGTAACTCTCCAGCACGCGGTGCGGACGGAATCTGTATCCGAGTCATCAAAGCCGTCCTCCCTGCTATCGGTGAAGTCATCCTTCACATCGTCAACTCCTCACTTACCCTGGCCGAATTCCCCGACTCCTGGAAACATTCCATCATTCACCCGATCCACAAGTCTGGCGACCCATCTGACCCATCAAACTTCCGTCCAATCTCAATCATACCTGTCATCTCCAAAGTGGTAGAGCGGGTGGTGCAGAAGCAGCTCTACTCCTACCTATCCGACAATCATCTCCTCTCTCCTTCCCAGCACGGTTTCCGACCCCATCACTCCACAGAAACCGCGCTACTGTCCATCACCGATCGCATGCTTTCCGCCACCGATAGCGGGGAGATATCACTACTTTGCCTCCTCGACCTAAGTAAAGCTTTTGACGTCATCGACCACGACCTACTCCTGAACAAATTGCAGCAGCATGGAGTTGACACCACATGGTTCCATTCTTACCTCCACGGACACACCCAAAGTGTGTCATCAGGCGCCGTGACCTCTCGACCACTCGCTAACACCATGGGCGTTTTTCAGGGGTCGGCCCTGGGGCCTTTGTTGTTCAGCATCTTTGCTAACGACATGGCGTCGCTTTCTGAAGGCGGCGTGGTGCAGTACGCGGACGATACCCAGGTGCTTATCACCGGCAAAAAGGGCGACCTACCAGCGCTCATCTCCCGCCTGGAGCTAACTCTCGTCACACTGGATTCTTGGTTTCGCGCGAACGGCCTCAAAGTAAACACGGCAAAAACTCAGCTCATCGCTTTCGGTAGCCGCCAAAATTTGCGCAATCTGCCACATTTTCAGGTCACCTTCCGTGACGCAGCCCTCCAACCCGTGAAGGAAGTCAAAAATCTGGGCATCACTTTTGATCAAACACTGTCGTGGGACGCTCATGTGTCCCACGTCAGCCGCAGCTGCATAGGCATCTTGGCCGGCCTCTCCCATGCGCGCCACCTCTTACCTGATGGCATCATCACCACACTGGTCACTGCGCTGGTCCTCCCGCACGTCAGATACTGCATATCTGTATACGGCAATGGCACCCAGAAGAACCTGGACAAAATTCAAAAGATCTTAAACTATGCTGCTCGCACCATTTTCGGACGTCGCAAATTTGATCACGTGTCCGACCTGCGGGAAGGGCTAGGCTGGCTGACTGCCCACCAACTCGTTGACGCGGCCACGCTCAGCATGGCACACAAAATCATGGCGAATGGCGAACCGGACGTGCTCGCAGGCGCCTTCCGCACAAACAGCTCTGTCCGCGCCAGACCCACCAGGCAGGACCAGCAGCTGCACGTCCCCCACTCCAGAACTGAGGCCGGTAAGCGGAGGTTCTCCTGCAGGGCACCCGCCCTGTACAACGGACTCCCACCTGACATCTCGCAGCTGGGGCCGCCAGCTTTCACGCGCGCGGTGAAACGACACCTCGGGTCCGCTACTACGGACGACTGATCTCAGTGACCCGTATGTGTCGTGATATATGTGAATGTTGGTGGTTTTAGGATTTAGGCTGTGCGACTGTGTGCTCTCTTTCACTGCATGTCTTACTCCCCCACTCGACCCGGGGCTTAATAGCCACGCCAACTTGTGGATGCCCCGTGAAGTAAATACATACATACATACATACAGTTTGTGGCTGATCGAGATCGTACTTACATGATTTAATAAGGTCATAGGTACCTACAATTCGTTTATCTCTGATTTGTTTGTATATTGGTGACCTAAGGTCGGGTCAATTTCGTGCCCTACCCATTGTAAGTCAATAGGGAAATGTTCAAATGCTTCCTATTCTGAGGATACGCATGATATCAGCCCAATTCCTTATGAATCATGTTATTATAGGCCATTATTTAAGACCCAGATGGAATTTTCGTTCAGTGATCCCTACAGGGTCAGCCGAGGTCATCCGAGGTCACCAACACGTTTGTGTCAATAACTCTCGACAATGCAAAGATAGATGGGTGAAACTGGCACCAATGTGTTTTTCTCGTCGAGGTACGTCTCTCAATGTGCAACATGACTTAATTGGATCACCACTTAACCTTGGTCTGAGGTCATATTTATAAGTTGGCCTAACCTGGTCTTCATTAATATGATTTGAAGCGCCTTGACGAGACAAACACGATGGGGTCAAAATTATTACCTTATCTTTTTCAGTTAAAAAGCTATTGAAGAAAATCATTTTGCTAAAAAATAGCCTATTTAACATTTGATGAGCTTTGGAGCCTAAACTAATTAGCCTGAGGTCAAATCTGAGGACATTTTGCGATTTAATTTTTCAAGGGTTTTCCATTGTTTTTCTCTCGTTTGTTCCTAGCTAGTATAGTTCCTGTGATATCTGGAGGTTTCTGGAGCGAAGACCAAAACTGGCAAATTTGACCTTTGATTACCTCTGGTCACATCAATATTGACCTGATAAACAAAATGTCCGAAATAGATTGACCCTTCTTTTTGACGAGCTTTCGAACGATGTTTTCTGTTTTTGTCTACGTACCATAGACACCGAGTTCGAGGGGAGGGGAAGGGGCCGAAATCCCCCCCCCCCCCCCCCCCCCGGCACGGCGAAGGTGGCGCCGAGCACCGTCACGGCGCGGGTTAAAGGGACTATCCCACCTTAGCATTATATTTGAGTTGAGATAGTCATTTTGATGGCTTGGCATTGAAATTAAGTATGGTAGCAGTTAAAACAACCACAATGATCTAATAAAAAAGAAATTCGAGTTTGATTTTGACAACTGTAAATAATAAGTCCCATGTGTATTTGAATATGGCCTCTAAACCAACGGCATCGTCTCTCTTTACCCAACTGGTAATGATAGTCAACTTGTTTTAAGGTGAACCTTGGAAATATTTGATACGTTTCAATGGTTTGGTAATTGGTTTGTTTTGTATTCAAAGCGCCAGAATTGTCTCGAAATAATTGTGCCCATACTTTGGCAGCGTAAAGGATTTATGTGTAGCTCTCTAGAGCTCAATATGACGTCATCAACACAAATATTAAAACTTAACTTTGTATTAAATTGAGCACTGTTTGCGAGAAACAAATGTCATAATCGTGCTCGGCAGCAATTACTTCATATTGTGCACCACAAGCGGCGTACATTTTACAACTTTTGGGAAGGTGGGACAGTCCCTTTAAGGTTGGGATATTTATAGCTAAATATTTGTTGCTATTTTACCTAACTTAAACTCGCGATTTTTGTTCCCGATTTGGAGAAAACTGCGTTCAATATTTATTTACTGTCCTTCCTAAAATAAGTTTTACATTGCTTTAAAATTGTATTTAGAGACGAATTATTTGCAGTGCAAAAGTGTTGGGCAACTAATGTCTAAACAATTCGTACAGTTCACAAAAGAGCAGCTCTTCACAAAATAACTAATGAAATGCAGAAGGGGCTGGACACAGAGCAGCTCTCAATCGTTCCAGCTCTATCTGTAGTGTTATATTTTTGTTTTTGTTTTTGTTTTTAGAAGGAAGGCGAGCTATGTCTTTGCTCGTCTTCACTTTGACTTAGTCCGAGAAAGCCTCTACTCGTTAGCACTGTGGTCAGAGTCGCTCCGCGCAGTGGACTGGGAAGATGTGGTGCATCTCTGGTCAAGTATACTGAGCTCTTTAATTGTCCTGGAATTATATTGGCTTCCCGCTATTGTTTTGCTCGAATGAAGTAAAGTTCCGATACTGGGGGTGACTTCACGTTGCTTTTCATTTCACATTCAAGGTTATTTATTGAGAGAAAATAAACGCATCGTAAGCGGCACCAAGTGTTAATTTGTTACAGGGAATATATCACCTTGGGAAAAGTATGTGGAATGATGGAAAAGAGTGTCCTGCTTAAGGTGTCCATTCGTTTTTGCGAGAGAGAAAAAATACAAATTTGTAATAAGTTGCAAAATATTAACATTTTTACATGTGACGTTACAAGAATCTTGAGTCACCAACATGAATTGTGACGTCATACCTGCAAAAGTCTATCCTTGAATCAGAATATGTAAGCAACACTAACAACAAGTAGCAACCTCGTTCGCTGGCCAATTTGTGATAATTTGAAGAAGAAATATTCATATTTGTACGTGCGTGAAATGTGAATGTTTGCTCAAAGGCATTGTATGAGTGGAGTTGGAGTGGCGTTGCGTGAACCAGAGGTCCAGGGGTGTTAAAAACACCTGAAGTGGCGCCCACCTAACCTGGTATGGGAAAATTCGGCCCCCAGGTATAAATTCCACGGCATGCACTGCCGGATCCAGTATCTCACCGTGGGGGCATCGTTTTGTGGCAAAAGCTACCCCCATTTTGGGGGGGACACGTTCCTCCATGCTCCCCTCCCCCCCCCCCCCCCCCGCCCCTGTAGCGGAGCCACTGCAGCTAGGGTCGTTGCTACACAGGCTGTATTGGCTGTACCAGGTGGCATTGCAGTGGCGGATCTACGGTTGGGCAAAATGGGCAATTTCCCCCCTCTCCCAACCGCCTGAAATCGGAGTGAAATTGACAGATTTCCTGTTATAGAAGACAATCTAAGCGACTTTCACTAAAGAAAGTTAGCTTTAAATCAGCTATCGATGCATAAGCAAGCCAAATCCGATGCGTTTTCAGAATTGTGTGAGACTTTTTGGAATTCCTCCCCCCCCCCAACCACCCGTTCTGGATCCGCCAATGTCACAATGCGCTGTATGTGTGCATATGATGCGGTTGCATTTTGTCTTCAGTTATACATTAACCCTATTCCCTGCGGGCGGCCAGAATTACGTTAACCTGCGGGTGGGGGGTGGGTCAGATTCTGCCCCCCCCCCCCCCCCCCCAGAGATCTCGAGAACCGCTCGGTCGGTTTCGATGGGAAAAGCACCATTCGATGCATCATGACAAGATCTCTCTTTTTGGACCCCGAAATTTTTGTTTTATTCAAAAATGGAGGGCCAGAGGGCAAAAAATCCGAAAATTGTGGGTGTTCTTTGAAAGGTCATTGCAGCCATGTGGCTCGACCGATTTTCATGCCCCAAACGTTTTTGAGCTTCAAATGTACTGGTCTTTAATATATCAAAAGACAAAAAACAACATAATAAATCAGAGGCGTATTCAGGGAATGTAAAATGGGGGGATTTTCTAAGAGAAAAAAAATATGTGCTGTTCGTGATTGTTTGGGACGTCATGAACGTCACATGTGGGCATTATATGCTGTAATTTGTTAAATTTGATATATTGCCCATAGGCGGATCCAGGAGAAAAAAAAACATGAAGGGCACCATGCGTGTAATGCTTTTATCATCTTACTAATTTGAAGTTGGACCTAATTTGAAGGTGGGTATCGCCTCCCATTTTTTATCCTGAGTGCGTCTCTGCCCCAAAAATATGTACAATCTCTGTATCTATGATGGATATTGCATTTGAATTGTTTCTGACGCATTTATTGCACTGCAAACCACGAAGGAAGTAGGCGCCGCAAAACCGCATTCGTAACACCCTCCCAAAACAGGAGCCTAGAACCGCCTCTGCCGGACTTATTTTTTCAAAATTTTGACACAACACGCGCCATTCAATTTTAGGAAAAGTCACAAAGTTTCAGGACGCTAAGCTGCACGGTTTAGAAGCCGCAAGTGCAAAACTACCGGGAGGGGGGCAGAATCTACCCCCGCAGGGAATAGGGTTAAGTAACACTGAGCTGGATACGGGGTTTGAGGCGGATATGGGTGAGGGGTCGAACGGATGAATCTGGATGAACACTGTGACCATGTCAAATGTGTCACCGCACTGTGAGCAAAAGTCACGATGTCGAGCCATTAAATGACACTTCATGCCACCACTGGCGGATCCAGGGGGGAGCATCAGGGGAAAATCCCCCCCGCAGGAATCGGGGGGGGGGCATTCAATACAAGTATCCCCCCTCCCCCGCCCCGCCGCGCGTTCCCAATTT
This sequence comes from Chirona hameri, assembly GCA_036785665.1. Lineage (NCBI taxonomy): Eukaryota > Metazoa > Arthropoda > Thecostraca > Balanomorpha > Balanidae > Chirona > Chirona hameri. The sequence continues at coordinate 9,821 of JAXIVJ010013880.1, read as the reverse complement.
ATCGTAAAATCGTAAAAATTGTCTTTGCAGCAGTCAAAATCCAGCTATCCACAGTCAAAATCTAGACAATTTCGCGCCGCTTCGCGGCATGACACAACTTTCGCAATTACTTATACAAATTTGGAAAATGGGAAAAATAATTCCATTAGGTAAGTGTCTGGTAGAGGCTCTCCTTGGCGGTAATTGCTGGCACTGGCGGATCCAGGGGCATCAGGAGCAAATGCCCCCTCCCCCTCCACAGGGATCTGGGAGGGGCATTCAATACAAGTATGCCCCCCCCGCGCGTTCCCTGCATTGAACGTGAAAAACAATGATCCTAGGAGAAAACTTCATGAAAACGGAAGTTTTTTCTTCTCTCGAGTGATTGAATTTGAAGTTTGCATGTATCCCTTTCTTTCAATGATATACAAAACAGCGCACCTGATGCAATTCAAGCAGTCCCGGTGACACTTAATTCGCGCCCCCGCTGGGGGAGGGGGGCAGAATCTGTCCCCCTCCCGAATTTTCTCAATAACTTGAAAACTATGCTAGATATCAACGTAAAACTTTCAGCACCTGATGCTGCATCAATTCTACGTCTTATCACGAAATTCCAATGAAATTAAACCAGTATTTTGGTAAATAAAGACGTTTTAATGACGCCATGTTATGCCATTTTTGGTGGAAAAACGATAATGTTTGAACAATCGTAGAAAATAGAGTTTTGAAGCAAATTGCAAATAAACAACGTCAAAAGAAAGAAGGGAAACTATGTCCGTTAAGAGAGTCCTTGTTCGTACTTAGGGGCCCTCACTCGGCCCGAGGGAGCCCTCGGTCGCCCTGGGGGTGCCCTCGGTTGCCCTAAGGGGGTCCTTGTTAGGTTTACGGGGGCCCACGGTCGGCCTAAGGCTCTTGGTTAGCCTGAGGGGCCCTCAGTTGGCCTGAGGGAGCCCTTGCTAGGCTTAAGAGGGCCCCCGGTCGGCCTGAGGGACCCAGCTGGCCTAAGGGGCCCTCGGCCGACCTAAGAGGGTCCTTTGTCGTCCTTAGGGGACTAGGTTGGTCGGCCTGAGCAACTGGTTGGTCAGCACCTGGTCATGGTAATCCCTGATAGACACTGGGCGCCTTCGGGCCCAAACTCGTCTGGGGGTCAAATGGATACTGCCTTAGCCTGGTTCTGGCTCCCAGTCTGGTTCTGGAGTGTATGATCGCCACTGGGGGTCCTGTCTAGCGCCTGAATAACCTGTACTGACCCCTAATCGCCACTGGGGCACCTGCCTGACCTCAGGGCTTAAACTACTCGCCTTCTACTTGAACGGCAGACCGCTTGGGCACTGACGGATCCAGCCGGCGTTTTTTTTTGTGGGGGTGGGGGCAAATCGGTGGGAGGGATTGGCGAATCCAGCCTCTCTCCGTGTGAGACATCTTCTTGGGGCAAAAAGGTACCCCCATTTTTTCCCTCCGCGGATTTGGGCCGGTCACCTTATTTTGGTATTCGTGCTTAAGAAATTCACTTTTCAAATTTTTCCGAAAAACATCCGTTTATTTTTATTTGTGGGGTTCAAAAACCAACAATTCGAAAATCTGGGATAGCCACTTTGACGTGAATGTCATTTTCTTTCTTTTGACGTTTTGTTTTTGCAATTTCCTTTAAAACTCTATTTTGTACGACTTTTCAAACATGGATCGTTTTCCACCAAAAATTGCATGACATGACGTGATTAAAACGTCATTATCTCCCCAAAAAAATACATCAATTTCATTGAAAGTTAGTGAGGAGACTTAAACTTGATGAAGCATAAGGTACTGAAAGTTTTAGGTTGATACCTACCATAGTTTTCAGGTTATTGAGCAAATCCGGGAGGGAGCAGATACTTCTGATAAGGTTTGAACTTGAAGTACCTATCTCACCTAGGTACCTACCCACCTATAGTTTGTTTTATTTTGATTGCACAATTGCCATTGGGACCTTCGTGAGAATCACACGTGAATTTTGTACATACCGCAGTCACGCGTCCCGAAAAGTTATTTCCACAAAAGCAACGCGTTATTTTTGACAACAATTTGCGCCGAAATAGAGTGTAGATTAGATTCCAAATGGATACCATATGAAGTGTTCTTCCTACATGTACAAAAAAAAAACGTTTGTTCGAGCTTCAATTCCGACTGGCAGCTTGCTGGCCGCTATTTGTGCGTCCAGCTGAACTTTTTTAAGCCCTAATTTGATGGTAAGAGCCGTGCTTTCCAAAACTTTCCAGCTTTTCACTGTGGATAGCTGGATTTTGACTGCTGCAAAGTAAATTTTTACGATAAATTGTTAACGTTTTTTTGGGTTAATTGTTAACGTTTTTTTTAACCCTAATTTGATGGTAAGAGCCGTGCTTTCCAAAACTTTCCAGCTTTTCACTGTGGATAGCTGGATTTTGACTGCTGCAAAGTAAATTTTTACGATAAATTGTTAACGTTTTTTTGGGGGGGAGCAAAAGACATGTTGGCCCTCCCTTCCAGGCTTAGGGGGGCATCAAGGGCGGATCCAGAATGGGTGGTTTGGGTCAGTTAGGGGTGTGCAAATCCTAAAAAGTCTCACACAATCCTGAAAACTCATCGGATTTCGCTTGCTTGTGCATCGATGACTGATTTAAAACAAACTTTCTTTGGTAAAAGTTGCTTAGATTTTATATTATCTCAGAAAATGTGTCAAATTTGCGCCGATTTCAGGTGGTTTGGGAAGGGGGAGGGGTGTGTGACTCCCTCTGGATCCGCCCATGGGGCATGGCCTGGTTGCCCCCCCCCCCCCCCACTGGATCCGCCAGTGCGCTTGGGACCCTAATTTTCGGCGATAACTTTTGAATGCATCAACTGGTGTAACACATTTCTCGCAATGGACGTTTCAGGCCCTGTGCTAATTTTTATTATACAAGTTGGTTAGTGTCGAACGAAAATTTAGGGCGCTTTCCATTCACTCGTAATGTGAAACACAATACGAGCTCGGATAGAGGCTAACAATCGGTCGCTCTGTAGTTCCGCCCTTGACTCTGCCCACCACTTGCAACCGACCGGTCACTGATCGGGCAGCGCCGGTACAAGGTCAGCCATTGAATTTAGTTTCGTATTTTTGATGGTGAACATTCCCTTGGTTAAGTTGCTTGCCTAATTATTATTTTAAAATCAGTGAATATGTAAATTTGAGGCCGATTTCGGACGGTTTGGGGCATGACCTCTTTGCCCCCCCCCCCCCCCCCCTCGCCACCTGCTGGATCTGCCAGTGGCCTTAAACTAAGACAAGCTACTTGATAAGCCCATGAGCGCTCAAAATGTTCGACTGAAGTTTTATACATTGCTGTTTTCTGAAGTTATCTTTGCAAACTTATGACGGATCGTTTCGCGTAAAGCGCCTGCCTCCACATTCCATAGTCTATACGTCAGTGAATTACATCGAATGTATGTGTTTGCAATGTAATTTGTCACAAACATGAGCAATCGGGGCAACTTAAAATGTTGAGGGCCCGAAGTTTCGCGTTGCCTCTTCTTCATTGTGTTGCTGCTGGAACCTTCAAGGATCCGTGTGCGTGCAACTAAAATTGTTAACCCGCGCACCGACGGGGTCCGCGCCAACTTCGAACCGACAGGGCGGGGGGGGCGGATACCTGCCCTCTAATATTTATTTAAAAAAAATATGCAACATAGCGACAAACATACCAAACGTTAGGTAGCTCGAAACAAGGTATTATGAAAGTATTATAAAGATCATTTGTTAGGTCAGGTTATTATTGAGGTCACCAGAGGTCAACAAATGTAAAACTTCGGCCATATATGGTATCCTTACCAAAAACCGTCTATATCACGAAAACAAAGAGCTAGCGACGCGCGAAAATAACTTCCGAAAGAAAATGGATTTTTTTTGTCACTCAGGCTCCATCAGATTTCATCTCAAGTCAATAGTTAGGTCAGGGGAGGCCATCGAACTTGAAACATTCTAAAAATCGCGAAATTGTTTTTAGGGAATAACTTTTGAGATACGCATGATAAAGTGATGCCTACAGTTTTCACCGTTGTGTTTCTCCGTCGAGACGCATCGAATAGTATATCGTATGACCATGACCTAGTTGGGTAATATCCCCAAATTTACCTGACCTGTTCTGAGGTCAAGGTCAGGTCAAGTTCAAATTTTACATCAATCAACGCGTCTCGACGAGCCAAACACAATGTTGATAACTCCATTACTCTACCTTGATTTAGCAAAGAGTTATTGAAGAAAAACCACGCGTGACCTCAGGGTCACCTGAGTCGACCTCGTAGAGGTCACAGAACAAAAATGTGACTTGGGTCTTTGCATACAGCACAATAATGGTGTTACATAGGTGTCGATTTATATACTTTTGGGGTGGCACTCGTCCTCTCCCCCAATGTTGAGTTCGCCCCCCCCCCCCATGGGACCCGCTCGCTCCCCCCCCCCCAAATGTTTTTGGCCGCTGGCGGATCCAAGAGGGGGTAAAGCGGCCAAGCCTCCCAAACCGAGTGAAATGGGCAACAAATTGACACATTTCCTAGTTCAAAAGAAAGTCTACGCAGCTTTTACTAAGAATGGTTTGTTTTAAATCACCACTTTATGTATAAAGATGCGAAATCCGGTGAGTTTTTAACATATTTGCAATGTTTGATTTTTAAGGCATTTGTCCTAAGAAATAGTTTTTATTGATTTCTTTTAAATGTCTTTAGGGGTCAAAAACCAAAGTTTTCACAAATCCGAGAATCCATTTTGTAGCCCTTGCCATTTGCTATTTTTTAACGTTTTGTATTGCATTTTGCTCAAAATATAGACTTTGTATGGTATGATCTCCTAAAGTTTAGCTGATTTTTTTCTTCGCCAAATCCGTGTGTAGTGACGTCACTAAATTCGTTATATCTCGATTTTTTCCTCTCGACAAAATTGCTTCGTTTATGCACATAAGACGTAAAATTGGTGTAGGAGAAGGTACCCAAAATTGATATCGCTATTGGCTTTTGAGCTATTGCGAAAATACGTCAGGGGAGATATTTGCTCCCCCCCCCCCCTCCCAGTCAATCAGAATCAGAATCAGAATATATTTAAAGCCCATCCAGGTACACGCTGGCTTTTCATGTGCTCGCGTCAATGGCATGGATAAAATACCTAATCTCATACACATAAGATACATATACATACACACATACACACACCTGCACTATCACCGCCGCGCCATACCCAGCTGTTTCTTGACCTTCTTTCTGAACACAGAAATACGGGTCTCCCTAATGTCTGGCGGTAGGGCGTTATATGCTCGGGCGGCTCGATAAGCAAACCTCCGCCTCCCGGACTCGGTCCTGATCCGTGGTACGACCAGGAGGTCATCCTGTCTGGTCGATCTCTGTCTCACACTCCGCACGGTATGGAATTGGCTCGCAAGGTCATTTGGTTGTCCCTGGGTCATGATCACTTTGAGCAAGCATAATGTACGGTACATCACGAGGTCCTGGGCAGGTAACCAGTTCAACTCGTCCAGTACATCACGCACGTGGTCGCGCCTGCGCCGCCCTGAAACCACTCTCGCACAGAAGTTGAGTAGTCTCTGTATACGCGTCACTGATTGTGCAGTAGAGTTTCCGTATACAGCAATACAGTAGCGAATCAGTGAGATCACTAGTCCGTTCACGAGCGCCGGCAGTACATCATGGGGGAAGCGATGCCTCGCATGGCTCAGTCCGATCAACAGACCAGTGCACTTCGCTACCAGTTGGTTGACATGCGGTTCAAAAGATAAGTGCCGGTCCATCACTATCCCTAAGTTCTTTACTCGTTGAGCCTCCTCTACGGTCACACCATTTACATTGATGGAAGTTATTGGTAGGTCCTGGAGCATTTGACGGGTGCCTAAAACGATCAGTTGAGTCTTGCTAGAGTTGACTTTCATTTTATTCTGGGTCAATGGCAGGTTAACATTGCCGTTTTACTAAGTAAGGGTTCCAAGTATGGACTCGGGCCTTTTGGCGGATGCAGACCGGCCCAAAACGTTGGTTTGAGGGGCCGTCCGACAGAATTCCAAAACTAATGAGATTTCGTCTGTTTTTTTTTCATATATGAATTGATTACAAATACTGTCCTTTGTACAAGTTGCCTAGAATTTCTTTAAAATGTGTGAAATTTTTGCCGATTTTGGTGGTTTCGGTAAAGCCATGGTGCTGATAGGCTCCCCTTGGATCCGTCCCTGTTCGGCCACTGGCGGATCCAGGGGGAGCATCAGGGGAAAATGCCCCCCCCCCCCCTCTCCACAGGAATTCTGGGGAGGGGGTTCAATACAAGTATGCCTGCTGCGCGTTCCCAATTTATCGTAAAATCGTAAAAATTGTCTTTGCAGCAGTCAAAATCCAGCTATCCACAATCAAAAACTGGAAAATTATGCGCCGCTTCACGGCATAACACAACTTTCGCAATTGCTTATAGAAATTTGGAAAATGAGAAAATGAATTCCATTAAGTGTCTGGCAGAGGCGGTAATCTCTCCTTGGCGGTAATTTCTGGAACTGGCTGATCCGGGGGGGGGCATCAGGGGCAAATGCCCCCCCCCCCCCCCAGCAGGAATTTGAGAGGGGCATTCAATACATGTATGCCCCACGCGCGTTCCCTGCACTGAAAGTGAAAAACAATGATCTAAGGAGAAAACTTCATGAAAACGGAAGTTTTTTCTGGAGTGATTTAATTAAGTTTGTATTTATCCCTTGTTTTCAATGATAGACAAAACCTCGCACCTGATCCAGCAGTCCCGGTGACACTTAACCCTCGCCCTACGGGGGTCCTGACAGGCCCCCCTGAGGTTTTTCTTAAATAACTTTATACACATGCAATGCATTTTGCTGACATTTTCAATAGCTGAGTTTACAATAATTATACGTAAGCTGTAAAAATTTAATTGAAATTGGTTGAGCAGTTTGGGAGATAATCATGTTTTGATGACGTCATGCTGGTGGAAAACTATAAATATTCGAAAAATGGTAGAAAACAGAGTTTGAAAGAAAATAGCAAACACAATTTACCAAAGATACAAAATGGCATTCTCTTTAAAATAGGAATCTTGGATTTTAACAAATTTGGGTTTTGACCCCTAAATTGAAGAAAAAACTGATTTTTTTTTTAAATCCCCACAAAATACAAATTTCAAAGATTTTAGAAAAATCGGAATATAAGTCAGAGAACTGAGCATGGACAATACCCATACCAAATTTCAAAGCAATATCTTTATTTTTGACTGAGTGATAGCTCCCTAAGTGTAAGAAACTGTGACGTCATTTTGTAATAACTTTTTTGACTTTTTGACAAGATACGAACAAAT
>JAXIVJ010013879.1:0-35957 GCA_036785665.1 Chirona hameri | reverse complement strand
GCCTGTCCTCTACTGGGAGAAGTGCCATGGAAGTATAAAATGCATGTGCCTATAGACCTCTGCGCCAAACAAGATTAAAACCCAACATATTTCGTCCTATTTTTGTGTTATGAATTAGCTGATATCTATTTTTGCAAGTTGCTTCAAATATTTTTTGCACATATTATTTTGATACCGAACCATAAATTATTACTAGCACCCCAACGATGAATTAACTATATATCGCGTTTTTCAGATGGTAGACGATTTATAATTATCAAATCATAGCTTCTGTAAGTCCAGGGTGTCCGGAAAAAAGCATACTCTGGATGTTAGCTCGTGCTTCAATATGCACGTGACAATTTTTTTGAAACTTTTCATGATTATAGTTTGGAACGTGGCAAAACCGATGAACACAGAAACAAGTCCTTTGAGATGTTTTTAATATTGAAAAGACGTTTTGTGTGGACGCCTACATTCCAGGGTGTGCTCCAGGGTGTCCGGAAAAAAAGATACTGTGTTTTTCCGTAATAATTTCGGCTATAAACAAACAATATTAAAAAAAAATCGAGTATCGTTATATTCACCAGTTCATGGCAAAACAGATACTGCATGACATTTGTACAGAGACTCCCTCTGTCAGTCACAGCTCACAGTGCAGCCTCCTACAGAAGATGCTCGATGTGCGCCCCTTTCCGGCGGATCAGCTGAGGCAGTCGCACAGTCTGCAGATGGTCGACAGCTTTGTCGATCATCGCTGAGGGCATGCGGCCGACTTCTGCGATGATGGCGCACTTCAGGTCTTCTGTTCTTCTGGGTTTTTCTTCGTAAACACGGTCCTTCACCTTTGTAAACACGGTCTCCACAAAGAAAGAAATCCAATGGACTGAAGTCCGGGGAATAGGGTGCCCACGCCACCTCCGCCATGAGGCTGACAGAGGGAGTCTCTGTACAAATGGCATGCCTTATCTGTTTTGCCATGCACTGGTGAATATAACGATACTCGAATTTGTAATATTGTTTGTTTATAACCGAAATTATTACGGAAAATCACAGTATCTTTGTTCCGGACACCCTGGAACACACCCTGGAATGTAGGCTTCCACTCAAAACGCCTTTGCAATATTCAAAAACATCGCAAAGGACTTATTTCTGTGTTCATCGGTTTTGCCACGTTCCCAGCTATAATCATGACAAGTTTTAAAAAAATTGGCACGTGCATATTGAAGCACGAACTAAAATCCAGAGCATTATTTTTTTCCGGACACCCTGTACCTACCTATAATCTTGGAACTTAGTACGTTGAACAGGAATTAGGAGAAGAAACGAGTATGCAAGGCAAAGCTTGAATGTTGCGGTGGGTAGAGGTAAAATACCGAATAAAGTCGAAGTATTTCGTTATAATTTCGTAATTGATATAAACATGCAAGTTTATTAACACGCGTTGATTTCGGCCCCCTCCGGTTTTCATGAATAGCGGAAACACGGCAGCGCGCAGCGCTGCCAAATTTGGCACAGCTATGTTGGCATCAATTCCCCACATGGTGTGAAATTGTTGACATCAGGTACACTCAGGTTAGGCCACCAGGTTCAGGTCAAGTCAAGTGACCCCACCTCCAAAATAGTTTGCAGTCGTGCCACAGCCAAAGTGATTGATCACACGGTTTGAAACTCACAGGATGTCATCAGGTGATAAGTACCCACAATTCTTTTATCTCGAATTTTGTATATCGTTGACTTATGGTCAGGTCGATTTCGTGACATCAATGGGGGAAAATGAGTCAATGGGGAAAAATTAAAACACGTATAAATCCATAGGAAATGGCTAAATTTGACCAGTTTTCACCAGATCCACCACTCCTGTGCCAAATGCAAAGCCCTGTCAAATTGATGTTCTTTGACCTCTACGAGGTCAACTCAGGTGACCCCCAAGTCACGTATGGTTTTTTCTTCAATAACTATTTACCAAATCAAGGTACAGCAATGCCATTTTCACCATTGTATTTGGCTTGTCGAGACGAATCAATTGATGTAAGATTTGACCTTTCCTGACCTTGACCTGGCCTCAGGTCCGGCAATTATATATATATATATATATATATATATATATATATATATATATATATATATATATATATATATATATATATATATATATATATATATATATATATATATATATATATATATATATATATATATATATATATATATATATATATATATATATATATATATATATATATATATGTATATATATATATATATATATATATATATATATATATATATATATATATATATATATATATATATATATATATATATATATATATATATATATATATATATATATATATATATATATATATATATATATATATATATATATATATATATATATATATATATATATATATATATATATATATAATCTAACTAGGTCAACCAAAATTTCATTCGATGCGTCTCGACGAGACAAACGCAATGGTGAAATCTGTTTTACTCTAGATGCCTTTGTTAAAAGTTATGCCTTAACAATTCGGCGACTTTTAGAATGTTTCAAATTCATTGGCTTCTGCTGACCTAACTACTGACCTTAGATCAATTTCGATGAGACCTGTCACCTGTCCCTGACCTGTCTTTATCGATACCTTTGATGATCTCTAGTGACCTCAATATTGACTTGACCTAAAAAAATGGCCGGTATACTTTCGATAAAGCTTGTCTCAAGTTATCCAACGCATATTTCCGCTTATTGCAACAACTGTGCCGGTGCCACTGGGCGGGGCAGGACAGGGCGACGGCAACGGGCAGAGCAGGGCCGAGCAGGGCGGGGCAGGGTAGGGCGTGACAGGACAGGGCGGGACAGGACAGGACAGGACAGGACAAAGGCGGGGAGGAGGAGCCAAGACAGGGCGTTTTTTTTTGTGTGTTTTTGAGATTTGGGGAGGCGGTTATCCGCCCCCCCCCCCGCCCCCGGCAGTTTGTGGTTGCGCGAACCCCGGCAATGCACGGGTTTAAATTAATTTAAATTATGTTTTTAATTAAAATATTACGCGTCTGCCCTGCCCTGTCCTGTCCTGTCCTGTCCTGTCCTGTCCTGTCCTGTCCTGTCCTGTCCTGTCCTGTCCTGTCCTGTCCTGTCCTGTCCTGTCCTGTCATGCCCTATCCTGCCATGCCCTGCCATGCCCTGGCCCTGTCCTGCCCTGTCCTGTCTTGGCTCCTCCTCCCCGCCTTTGTCCTGTCCTGTCCCGCCCTGTTCTGCCACGCCCAGTGGCACCGGCACAGCTGTTGCTTTGGCGTGCTCTCGGTTAGATAAGTCAAGTTAGATTACCCGATACAGAGCGAAAGTTTCGGTCAAATCGGCGAATATTATGGTGATGACTAGATAGTTTGAATAGCAATATAGACCAACGTGACTAATTTCCATTGGTCGCCGAAGGGTTCCATATGTTCGCATCGGCCGGAATTCACAAATTTGGCAAAACAGCACCAGTACAATTTTGACGGTGGCCTAAATTTTAGGGGTGGCAATGCCACCCCAGTGTCACGACAGGGGTGGCTGTCTGCCACCCCTGCCCCTATGGTGGCGCCGCCATTGCATCAATACGAAATACTGCAAGATTTTATCAATAATTGCACGTGAATCAGAATCAGAATCAGAATCAGAATCAGAGTTGAATCATTGCGCTGAGCCGTGAATCACTGGTGAATCGATTCACTTAACGCTGAATGGTAGTGTGAATCAGAATCGAATCATTGAGGTTTCACGGGAATCACTGGTGAATCGATTCTTTAAAAAATGAATCGTTTACAAGTCTGGACAGTGAAAACTTAAAGTTCAAGAAAAAAACACTCCACCGGCCTACATGCTTGTAAACTGTTTCAACACAAAATCATTGCTGCGGCGATACTGGCGAGAGTTCCACGTTTCGGTGCTGTGGTCGCTAGGTCCTGCTTCGGGCGCAGCTACTTATTCGTGTTCGGGCCATGGGAACTCCGGTTAGCAGCAGATAAAATGATACAGACGAAGAACTGAGCCTGGCAGGGAAGCCCTCACAACTCTATTACAACCAGAGAAAGAAGCCTCTCAAATTCCAGAAGTAAACCGAGAAGCCTTAGAAAACTTGTAACAGAAGAGAAAATACTAAATTATTTAAATATGTCACTAACGGGCGTAGTTACTAACGGCAAGTAATCAGTTTAGGAACTTATTTTTTCCGCCCTCGAAGCGGCGCGAACAATTCTTCTGCCTAGATTTAATTAAAGGGAAATAATGACCTTTTCCCACGCAAATGGAGTTATTACTTTAAATCGACAGACGAGACCAAAATATATTGTAAATTATTATTTATTATTAAATATAAGTGTATACACTCAGAAACACTTTTTAGAACTTTTGTTGAATGCTCTTCCCTGAGAAACCCGCACGGTTTCCATTTTGGAGACCTTTCAGTGGATGGTCTTGCCTGATAAATCTACATGGTCTCCGGCGTTGGTTGTTGAGAGTAAATATGTCTCCAGCTGACCATTTTATGTCTCTGAGACCATCAGGGCGTCAACGAATAAGAAAAGTCTGTCCCGATCGAGGATAGAACCTGCGGATGTTTTTGAAGTCAGCTGTTGAGAACAGTGGATGGTCTCCTGAGATAATCCCGAAGTTGAACTAATTCCATGCAGATGTGGCCGCCACCAAAAAAATCAAAGCAATATCTATATTTTTGACTGACTTATGTCTCCCTAAGTATCAGCCTCCTCCTTAACTTGGTTGCTATTTCCAAACACGCCACCCCCACGAGGAATTCTGAAGTCTATTATTTCCATGCAACGCCCTAGGCGTAATGTTAAAATCCAAAATGTGGGGGGGGGGGGGCTTCCCCTGCCTCCCCCTGTTCCTACGCCTACGCCTATAATATAAAACATTATTTGAGTTCTTATTGTCATTATACACCATCTGTCATGGATCAGTTACAATAACTACATATGTATTGTATATGTCATGTGTGTGCATCTGGTCGTATGGCCTATAACAGGGGTGTAGGCTGTAGCTTCTCCAGAAAAGTTGGGGGGGGAGCTGGCAAAAATCGCTTATAGTACCATGAAAATCCACGTAAATACAGATGTATCTCCGGACTTGACCCACTTCCTCGTCCAAGTGGGGGGGGGGGGGGGGGGGGGGGGGGGGGTTGAAGCCACCTCAAATGAATAGGATCCTACATCCCTAACCTATAACTTGCACAGAACAGTTCAAATGTGCATCTCGCCAACAATTATCACCTGTTTTAACTTGCCCCCCCCCCCCCCAGTGGCCGTTTTTGCCTCGACTGGGGGAGACAGAAGCCGTGACTGGGGGGAGAGGGTTTGCCCCCCTAGTTAACATGTTAGACGAGTCCCTGATTGCGTCTGACAGTTCTTGGCAAAGGCCAAAAGCCTACCAACAAAAATAGTTATTCTCATCTTTTTTGACGAGTTTCATGAAAATCTGATTAGATAAGTCGATTGTCGAATGCATTCAAGCAATTCGAAGTTACTGTTTAAAATTACACTTCCCGTCCCGGGTCTCCGCACAACACCATCACACCATCCCGCCCGCTCACTGCGTCTCCAGCCGACGCCTGCCCACCAGGCGCCGCCATTGGCGGATCCAGAACGGTGGTTGGGGGAGGGGGCACGTTTTTTTGAGGAGGGGAATTCCAAAAAGTCTCACATAATTCTGAAAACTCATCGGATTTCGTTTGCTTATGCATTGATAGCTGATTTAAAACAAACTTTTCTTAGTAAAAGTTGCATGGATTTTCTTCTATATCAGAAAATGTGTCAATTTTGCGACGATTTCAGGTTTGTCTAGAAGTTTGTCTAGGGGGAGGGGCATGGGCGCCATCCCCCCCCCCTGGTTCCGCTAGTGGGCGCCGCGGCGCGACGCAATGTGTTGTTGCCCGTAGAGACCAGTGCAGAAAATCCGAGATATTTGGTCACAGCCCAGTCACGGCCACGGCATAAGCTGGCAAGTCACAGCTTTAGTCACGGCGCTGCAATGCTAACCCTATGGCGCTGGCATTGCCAGTCACAGCTTCAGTCACGGCCGTTACCAGGTCTGGTCCCAGCGCTGGGACGCTGGGACCAGAATTCTGCAACTCTAGTTGCCTGGCAACGCACGCGCCAGGGCGCTATACGTGGCAGGAGCTCTCCCGCCACATGCGGTCTCTAAATAGTAAATACGTCGCGTTACATCGAATCAGAATTAATTGACCTTTCACATGTACATTTGTATAACTCTCAACGTTTTCTCAAACTAGGAAAAATCCTCGAAAATCTCCTAGACATCTATGCCCTCCGCACGGCGCCATGCAATTAACGTTACGTAAGTAAATGATGTTCGGCTATTCTGACCCACGTCCTCGTGATCAACCGTCGACCAATGAGTGTCGAGAACGGCAGACGCTGATTGGCTAAAAAGCTGTTGGCAGCAAAACCTGTCTCATGAGCAGATGCGTGAACACGACCAAGCTGCGGACGTTGCTAATATTTGTCGCCCTTTGTCCCCATGCTAAAGAGGCGGAGCGGACCCCCCCCCCCCCCCCCCCCCCCCCTGCTGAAGGGCGAGCTCTCGGAGGATGAGCTCCTCCGAGAGGTGGGCGACATCGGTGCAATGCACCAGCCCCTCCACCGAGTTGAGGTGCACCGGGCCTCCACGGCGACATCTACTCCGATGAAGTCGGTCAGAGCCATAATCGCGACGTTCTGTGCGGACGTCAGCGTTTCGATCAGGAGGGCCCCTGATCGAATTGGCTTGGCGCCAGCTACGTCACCGCAGAGGGCGACCAGCCAGCGCCTGCCCGAGAACGGGTTGGCGTGCCTGAAGGGCTTGCCGTCCGTCAGCCTCATCGTGAGGCAGGCGGGTCCGTCCGGGGGGTGGGGTCGGGGGAGCCGTGCTCCTGGTCGGTCCCTGGGAGGCCCCTGAGGGGGGCGGGGAGGGGGACCGTCCGGGGGGGGGGGGTGCAGGGTCTCGCACTGGGTGAGAGGGGGAGACCTCTGGAGGGAGTCAGGGGGAAGCCATCAGAGTGAACGAACGACCTTGAGTTAAATTTAGGACCTAACTTTTACTTTAAACTTGCCACACACGACAGAGCGTGTTGGCAACTGCAACTGAATCTAGAAAAATGAAGGAGACCTAAGCCATGGAGGGGACCTGAAAAAATATACCTAGTGAAAAAAATGAAAATGAAAAATATACCTAGTGAAACTAACCTACCTACCTAATGAATATATAAAGCCTACCTAACTAATAGGGTCTAACGACTCTGCCACAGGCACGTGGTCAGAATCCCTCACCCGAGGCGGAGGAGAGCTGGCAACAACACCGAATTCTCAAAGAACTTTTCGATGTTGTTGACAAATATTCTTAGATGCCGAACAGGCCTCTATTCAGCATCTAAGAATATTTGACTGCTCATGCGCAGTGAAGCGCACTGAGCCTGGACAGAGGCTAACTGTCGAAAGACGTCAGAAACTATGACGTCATAGCCCTCATGCTCCTCAGAATGTCCAAGCCAAAAATGTATGGATGTGCCCGATTTCGGAATACAATTTCGACTAAATTGGCGCCGGCGACAAAATAAGCGGGCACATCGCGGAAACTGGTGGATTTTGAGAAGATGAAGATGAAGCATTGCAACTCACATCATCGGCTGATGATCAAGGTCTTTGTTGACGTGATGCATGACCACGTCATCATCACTACTTCCTTGGTCTTCCACAGGCGCGTAACCACCACTGGGATCACTGGGTATCCGTCCCCAGTAACATTTTCGGATTTAAACATTACGCCTATGGGCGTTGTATGGAAAGAATCGACTTCAATGTGCCTCCGTTCCCACCTACTTTCGGAAGGTGGTTACGCCTATGGTCTCCCATGAAAGCATTGTTGATTAAATCAAAGAATTGAGGAATCCCTCTTCGCTTACCTTCCATCCCGATCACAATATATAAATCAATTATCATACACAATTAAAAGGCACATTTCAGGCGTCACAACGGGATTACAAGATAGAGCTACAATAAAGAAAACATAAATCAGAAAGCTTATAGAAAGGCTGCTGCAATTTTGTATAGGTCACTTCTTCATTGCAAATGCAATTGTCCTGAGAACATTCGGCCTATCTATGACGTCTTCAAGAGTGTCATGACGTCACCGAAGGTGTGACGTCACTTAAGCCAATGATATTATTAGATGCCGAAGCCTCCGAGCCCTGTTCGGCATATAAGCATATTATTGGAGTAAGTGACGTCACACCTTCGGTGACGTCATGACCCTTTGAAGACGTCATAGATATGCCGAATATTCTTGGACAATTGCATTTGCAATGCAGAAGTGGCCTATACAAAATTGCAGCAGCCTTTCTATATACTTTCTGAATTATGTTTTATTTATTGTAGCTATCCTGTAATCCCGTTGTCACGCCTGAAATGCGTGCCTTTGAATTGTTTATGATAATTGGTTTACATATTGTGATCGGGATGGAAGGTAAGCGAAGAGGGATTCCTCAATTCTTTGATTTAAACAACAATGCTTTCATCGAAGACCAAGAAAGTAGCGATGATGACGTTGTCATGAATCACGTCAACGAAGACCGTGATCATCAGACGATGAGATGAGTTGCTTCATCTTCATCTTCTCAAAATCCACCAGTTTCCGTGGCATGTGGCCGCTTATTTTGTCGCCGGCGCCAATATCGTCGAAATTGTATTCCGAAATCGGGCACATCCATAAATTGTTGGCTTAGACATTCTGAGGAGCATGCCGGGAAATGACGTCATAGTTTCTGACGTCATTCGCCAGTTAGCCTCCGCCCAGGCTCAGTGCGCCTTACTGCGCATGTGCAGTCAAATATTATTAGATGCCGAACAGGCCTCTGAGGCCTGTTCGGCATCTATATCCGGGTGGCTCAGCTGGTAGAGCGTTGGAATCGGAATCCAAGGGTTCCGGGTTCGAGTCTGGCTACTGGCGCAGGTCATTCGGTTCCCCGCATGGGAGGGGGTGGTTCCCCTCCCCACCCGCGGCGGCATATGGCTATAGGCAGGACCACGGGATGGGCGAGAACCACCCCTCCCTCCCTCCCCCTCCCCCCTAAACAAAACAAAACTTAGAAAAGTATTGGCACAGCCGCGCAGAAAATGCCGCTGATTTTAGCTAGTTTGTGACATCACAACTACAAGGACCATGAGCGTCTTACTTTTTACTTAATTCTGAGTTCATTTATAATTTTTATTCATTTTTGTTTAAATTTACATTATGATAAATTATCCTTGTTTTTATGAGCTCAACATATTGGTACCTTACAAGTTGTTCCCAACCCCATTGCACTATGTAATTGCAATTGCACTATACATTGCATGGCATTAGTGCCCGTTTGGAGAAAGGCTGGAAAAATTACACTAATACCTGTCTGAGTAAACGTCTAAATGTGATTATTGGCAAGGACAGCGACGGTCGACACAATAACCTGACCGTCTGCTGACAACGACATACTGTTAAGACAAGGCAGACGAGATAGACAGACAACCGCAGCAGCTGGCGTTATATGTACAGTGGTATCGACTATCGTCATATTGGGGGATACTCAAAGCGATTAGTAGTATTATAGCCTCGATCGCTTGGAAATGAGGCGCCATCCTACTGGTCCTCTAAAATATCGACATTATTCACCCAGGCTGTCGAGTTTCTAGTTCGGGCCCACGTCTTACATAACTTCCACATTCGTCTCCCAGTCTGGAGCACTGGCATCCATATAATACCGCGGTATTATATTGATGCCAGTGGTCTGGAGTGCAGACGTCTAAAATCAGCCAGCCGTTTGTCACGGATACAGCGCACGATTCACTTTGCAGCAAGGTTAGTGACCGGGTAGAGGCGTCGCGAGCACATTACGCCATCCATTGTTTCGGTAGGCTGGAAGAGTGCTAAAGAACACGGTGCGCCAACGCGGCCGACCGTCACAAAGGGTTCAGTGCACTTCTACATACAGGAACCAGACATATGCCTGGATCCCGGGATCCAGCTGAGATCCGGATATATGTGACCTGTGTCCCTGGATCCACATGGGACACCAGATTCAGGTACACAATAAGCCGAGGGATCCACAAAGATTATAGATCCTGATATATTTATGCCGTGGGATCTACAATTTACGCAGAGGGATCCAGGAGGATCCCAGATCTGCATGCATTTTACGCAGAGGGATCCACTGGGATCCCAGATCCAACTTCGAGATCCAGGCACAAGTCTGACAGGAACATGGCCAATTTAAGCCGCCTGAAATCCTGACTCTGTTCGTGCGACACACCGAGGTGTCGGAGAGGGGGGATGGGAGCGTCCGCAGATAGGTATATTCTGAGCGGAGATGCTGTCTAACCACACAGCGCGCTTTGTCCGATAGAGCGGTTCGAGCGTGGAGCGAGCTGCCCGGCCCCGACAGTACCCGGAGTGGAGGAACGGAGGAAACCTTCCCAGTGTGTAAAAGTCAGTAAGTTCACGCCAGTATAGGCCGAGCGAGCTGATAGTTTTTATCTTCTCGGGTTCCAAGTGTTTGTAATATTGTATAAACATGCCGTGCCGTGCCGCGTCGCGTCGTACCGTGATGTGATGTGTTGTGCCGTTATATGATGTGATGTGCTGTGCTGTGTTGTGCCGTTCTAGTATGTGCTGTGATGTGATGTGCTATACCGTACTGTGGTGTGGTGTGTCGTGCTATGATGTGCTGCGATGTACCGTGCTGTGCTATGCTGTACCGTACTGTGTTGTGCTGTGTTGTGCTGCACTGTGCTGCGCTGCGCGCTGTGCTGCGCGCTGTGCTGCGCGCTGTGCTGCGCGCTGCGATGCGCTGCGCTGCGCGCTGCGCTGCGCTGCGCTGCGCTGCGCTGTGCTGCGCTGCGCTGCGCTGCGCTGTGCTGCGCTGTGCTGCGCTGTGCTGCGCTGCGCTGTGCTGCGCTGTGCTGCGCTGTGCTGCGCTGTGCTGCGCTGTGCTGCGCTGTGCTGCGCTGTGCTGCGCTGTGCTGCGCTGTGCTGCGCTGTGCTGCGCTGTGCTGCGCTGTGCTGCGCTGCGCTGCGCTGTGCTGCGCTGTGCTGCGCTGTGCTGCGCTGTGCTGCGCTGTGCTGCGCTGTGCTGCGCTGTGCTGCGCTGTGCTGCGCTGTGCTGCGCTGTGCTGCGCTGTGCTGCGCTGTGCTGTGCTGCGCTGTGCTGCGCTGTGCTGCGCTGTGCTGCGCTGTGCTGCGCTGTGCTGCGCTGTGCTGCGCTGTGCTGCGCTGCACTGCGCTGCACTGCGCTGCACTGTGCTGCACTGTGCTGCGATGCGCCTTACCATGCCGTGTCGTACCGTGTAATGCCGTGCTAAGCTGTGACGAATGCCATGCCATGTCATTGGCGTGTTCTGTCGTGCAGTCCCGTGCCGTGCCGTACCGTACCGTGCCGTGCCGTGCCGTGCCGTACCATGCCAAAACGTATTGGGCCGTGCCGTGTCGTATCGTGTCCGTCACGTTTGTCTCGTCCGAGCATTATAGCACTGGCCACTGGGTCAGACTCGGCTGGTCCGAGCCAGACCGCTGAAGGTGGGACCAGTGGGCGTGTTGCGTTCCGAGTACTGTTGTAGGGCGGCCTCGCCCTCTCCCACGGCGGCGGCGGTACTGGTGTCTGATTGCGTCACAGTCCTGAGCTGCCACGTAGCACCACCACCACCGCCGCGCCGCCGCCGCGCCACGCTCCCTGGTGGAGGGAGTGCCGCTGGTGCCAACCAACGGGCATAGGAGAGCACCGGACCGTTACTCCGTTACTCCGTTACTAACGAAGTTATTTTTTAGTAACAAAGTAGCGGACTCGTTACATTTTTGTTTACAGTAACGGACCGAGTAACGGAAGTTACCTTTGTGGTCCGTTACTTCGTTACTTTTTAGTCAGTTACTCTGTTACTCCGTTACTACGTTACTTTTTTCCTATACTTGTTTCTCTTAACGCCCAGGTTTATTCGCACCAGCACAATCAATGCCTTACACACGTACAAAAAATTGACAGCTATTCGGGCATCAATTGCCCACATTATGTTAAAAAGAATATCTCGGGTCATCTCAGGTCAGGTCACCAGCCCAGGTCACGTGACCCCACCTCTAAAAAAGCTTGTGGTCGCACCACAGCCACAATTTTTGACCGATCGATTTCGTACTTAAAGGATTTCATAAGTTTATAGGTACCTACAATTAGTTTATTTTCCCATCTCGGAGTTTTGATATCAGTGACGTAAGGTCGGGTCAATTTCGTAACCTACCCATTATAAGTCAATTGATAAATATGCGAATGCTTCCTATTCTGAGGATACGCATGATATCAGCCCAATTCATTCTGGTTCATGTTATCATAGGCCATTTTTGAAGACCCATGTGCAATTTTCGTTCAGTACCACTAGAGGGTTAGCCGAGATCATCCGAGGTCATCAACACTTTGTTGTCAATAACTCTCGACAAAACAAAGATAGATAAGTGAAACTGGCACCAATGTGTTTGTCTCGTCGAGTAACGTCTCCCTATATGCAACATGACCTAATTGGGTCACCACTTGACCATGACCTGAGGTCAAATTTCTAAGTTGACCTAACCTGGTCATCATGAATATGATTCGAAGCGCCTTCACGAGACAAACACGAGTGCGTCAAAATTATTGCCTTATCGTTTTCAGGTAAAAAGCTATTTGTGAAAACTCTTTTGCTAAAAAAATAGCCTTTTTGACATTTGATGAGCTGTGGAGTCTAAACTATTAATCTGAGCTCAAATCTGAGGACACCTAAGCGATTGCATTTTTGCAAGACCTTTCCATTGTTTTTTTTTTCTGTTTGTTCCTATCTATCATAGTTCCTGTGATATCTGGGGGTTTCTGGAGCGAAGTACTAAAACTTGAAAACTTTACCTTTGATGACCTCTGGTAACCTCAATATTGACCTGGTAAACAAAATGTCAGGAATAGTTTCAAAATGCTTTTTGAAGAGCTTTCGAACGATATTTTCGGTTTTTGTCTACGTCCCATAGGAGCCGAGTTCGAGGGGGCGTTGAAACGCCCCCCCCCCCCCCCCCGGCACGGCGAAGGTGGCGCCGAGCACCGGCAGGATCCGGGGCAAATGCCCCCATCCCCCCGACCCCACACACACACACACAGGAATCTCGGGGGCATTCAATGCAAGTATGCCCCCCGCGCGTTCCCTGCACTGAACGTGAAAAACAATGATCTTAGGAGAAAACTGGAGAAGTTAAGAATTTTGCGGGGAAAGTTAAAAATGTATCGTAAAAATTGTCTTTGCAGTAGTCTAAATCCAGCTATCCACAGTAAAAAACTGGAAAATTTCCCACCGCTTCGCGGCATGAGACAAATTTCGCAATTGCTTATGCAAATTTGGAAAATGGAAAAATGAATTCCATTAAGTGTCTGGCAGAGGATCTCATTGTGTTTAGCTAGCTAGCCTGCCGAGTTCCGAAAAAGGCGACGCGAACACAAGGATGCGGACATCGGCACCCGGAAGCTGCTCCAGCGGTGCCCAACTTGCTGGACCGAAGAGCTAATAAGGACCAGGCCAGGACCATCTCCCACCAGGCTCCTCCAGATCCACATGGACCATTTATCCGCCGAAAAGTCGTTCTGCCTCTTGCTGTTTTAATTCCATTGGCACTATTACTAGTTGTTTGTTACAGCTCGGTACATACGTATACAGTTATTATTATCATATGTATTATTGAGCTATTGAGTATATGAAAAACTATCATTTCAATATTTTTCATCATACCGATATTTTTTTTTTGTCATTTCAGCCGACCACTCAAAAATTATCGACACCGCCCCTGCGAGTTGGCATGAGATAAACGTTATTATTACTTATATGTTTATATGCTACGGCATATCGCGTTTTTTTCCCCAAAAAGGTGAATTTATTAAGCTCGAATACCAAAATATGGTGACCGGCTCAAATCCGGAGATAAAAAATGGGGGGTACTTTTTTGCCACAAAAAGATGCTCCTCCCCCCCCCCCCCCCCACGGAGAGGTTGGATCCGCCAGTGCCCGATCCCGATGCCGCGAAACGTTGACAATGTTTGTCAGCTGATAAAGGCCGGCGGCAAGCTGGCGGCGGCACTAGTTTATGATAAAGGCGAGCTTCGAGTAACGAGAAGTGAGCCTCTGATAATTACACGCACTGGAGCCCCCCCCCCCCCCCCTCCCTAAGATCTCGCCCCCATAAGAGCTACCACAACGAAATGTGTAGGGTAGGGAGGTTCTGTAGGGAACTCTGTTTTGCGAAATTTTCATAACCCTAAGTCAATATATTCGAGGTCAAATGGGGTCAAATATGCAAACAATTTGTTTAGCACTTTGTTCCAGAAACCCCCCAAATATCTCGAGAACTATGATAGCTAGGAACAAACGGAAAAATCAATCGAAAGCTTTTGAAATATGCAATCGCCATGTTGTCCTCAAATTTTAGCTCAGGTTAATAATTAAGGCTCCAGGTCATCAAAGGTCAAAAAGGTTATTTATGGCATAACAGTTTTTTGCAAATCACTTTTTAGCTAATAAAGCTAAGGCAATAATGTTGGCGCCATCGTGTTCGTTCGAAATATTCGGCGCTTCGAAATATATTAATGTTGACCAGTTTAGGTCAACTTAGAAATTTGACCTCAGGTCAAGGTCAAGTGGTGACCTAAGATGGTCATGCTGCATATTGGGAGACGTGTATCGACGAGACAAACACATTGGTACCGGTTTCACTTCTCTATCTTAATTCTATCGGAATTGATATCACTTAATTTTACAAAAGGAACGGAGTAACGGAGTAACTGTAACTTCCATTATGTTTTTTGACGATGTAACGGAGTAACGAGTAACGAGTTAATTTTTAGAGTAACGGAGTAACGAGTAACGAAGTTATATTTTGAAGTAACGGTGTCCACCTATGCCAACGGGGAATAGTCGGAGCAAACAAGGTTGGATGCTGACAGGGGTGTGGCTGTTGGATTTTCGATGGGACTGCACTTGGGATGAGCGGAGAATTTTGCGTGCTCACTGTCCGCCAATAAATGCAACTCTAAAATATTGTTTCTACCGGGGTTTGGACCACTTCATCTGGCAACACCCGCATAAATGTATCACAGTTTGCTTAACCCACGCCGGGCCGGGACCCTCCCCACCCCCTATTTTTTTTTCGAGGATAGCGGGAAAACGGCGGATGCGCGCCGCTGTTTTTGGCACAGCTGTTTGTGCATCAATTACCCACATTATGTACAATTCTTGACCTCGGGTCATCTCAGGTCAGATCACCAGACCAGGTCACGTGACCCCACCTCTAAAAATGTTTCTGGTCGTACCACAGTCACAGTTTTTGGATGATCGGTTTTACACTTACAGGATTGCATAAGGTCATATATATCTAAAATTAATTTATCTTGGATTTTGTATATCAGCGACCTACGGTCGGGTCAATTTCGTGACCTCCCCATTATAAATCAATGGGGAAATATTCAAATGCTTCCTATTCCGAGGATACGCAAGATAGCAGTCCAATTTCTTCTGTATCATGTTATCATAGGCAAAGCTTGATGACATATGTACCATTTTTGTTCAGTGATCCCTACAGGGTCAGTCGAGGTCATCCCAGGTCAACAACACTTCTTCGTCAATAACTCTCGACAGAATGACGATAGAGAAGTGAGACCGACACCAATGTGTTTGTCTCATCGAGGCACGTCTTCCCATATGTCCTACTTGGGTCACCACTGGACCTTGGCCTGAGGTCAATTGTTTAAGTTGACCTAATCT
This sequence comes from Chirona hameri, assembly GCA_036785665.1. Lineage (NCBI taxonomy): Eukaryota > Metazoa > Arthropoda > Thecostraca > Balanomorpha > Balanidae > Chirona > Chirona hameri. Next base: position 20,132 of record JAXIVJ010013879.1, on the reverse strand, counting down.
GGTCAAAACTAATATGAGTCTAAGTGCCTTGACGAGACAAACACGATAGGGTCAAAATTATTCCCTTATCTTGATTAGGTAAACAGTTATTTGTGAAAAACTGTTTTGCTAAAAAATAGCCTTTTTTACATTTTATGAGCTCTGGAGCCTAAACTATTGACCTGAGCTAAAATCTGAAGACACCGAGTGGGATTGCATTTTTAAGAGCTTCCGATTGTTTTGTTTTCGTTTGTTCCTAGCTATCATAGTTCCTGAGATATTTACGGGTGTTCGAAGCGCGAAGTCCTAAAACTGGAAAATCTTACCTTTGATGACCTCTGGTGACCTTAATATTGACTTGAACAAAAAATACCCGAAGTAACTTCGAATGTGCTTGTCAAGAGCTTTCGAACGCCTTTGTCCGTGTCTATTTCTAGCCCTTTTAGTTTTCGAGTTAAAAGGGGTTGTCTAAACACCCTCCCCCTCGGCACAACGAAGGTGGCGCCGAGCACTGGCACGGCGCGGGTTAACCCGGGCTCCGCTGGGGGGGGGGGGGGGTAAATTTACCCCCCCCCCCCCCCCCTTCCGGATTTTTTCAATAATTTTAAAACTATGAGCGATAGCAACGTCAAACTTGCAGCACCTTATGCTGCATTATTCCTACGTCTTCTCACAAAATTTTACTGAAATTAAGGCAGTATTTTGTAAGATAATGACGTTTTAATGACGTCATGTCATGCCATTTTTGGTAGAAAAACGACAAATGTTTGCAAATTCGTAGAAAATCGAGTGTTGATGCAAATTGCAAATACAAACGTCAAAAGAAAGGAAATGAGATTGTCTTCAAAATGGCTATCTCGGATTTGCAAAATTTCGGGCTTTGACCCCCAAAATTAAAACAACTTATTTTGGTGGGAAAATTTCCGTAAAATCTTTTTAATATATTTAAAAACCTGAATATATGTTAGAGCACCGAGTATGAACGATACTCAAACCAAATTTCAAATCAAATAAATATCTTTATTTTTGACTGACTTTGGCTCCCTAAGTATAAGTAACTCATGACGTCATTTTTTTATGTTACGTTTTTTTGGCTTTTAGTGACCAGATACAGACAAATACATACCACCGCTGTATTTCTGAGACAAAGCTGGTCTAGAAACATGCCTTTTTTATTTAGATTAATCAATTTCAAATTGTGTCCTTATTGTGACCTGACCTTGACCTCAGGGCCATTATATGGGGTCAGGTTGTGGAAATGGCTGCTAATATCGAATTATCCGTGTAAAATAACCCATACATGTGTCGCATGGTTTCGTAGACCTATGACCTTTTGTGACCTGACCTTGACCTTCGATTACAATTTCACTTTCGCTTATACAGGAGATGCATTATACCTTTGAGAGCACCTTGTGCGATAATAGTCGCAATTTAAGGCTTTGGATAATAAGGCTAATGTATGGCCCAAAACCTCAAATACCTCAATCTTGACCTTTGCCCTGATCGTGACCTGACATGTAACCTTATTTTAAGAATTTCGGGTGTGCATTATATTTATCGTTTTGAGAGCTTTCGATCGCAGCCTTGCGCGTCCCGCTGCAGTCATTAGTTCGGAAGATACGAGGGGGGGGGTAAAAATTTACCCCCCCCCCCCCCAAGCGGGGCGCGTTCGGCTGGCGACCCCAGCGGGGCGCGGGTTAAAGTTCACCTTTAACATGGGGTTTGAACTGAGATAGCAGATTTGTAGAGCAGATCAAAAAATGGGTTGTGTGCAAGAATTACCTCCCTACGTTAAGTAATTTCGACACAGGGCTAGTTTCATTTGTCATTTTCCGAAGTTTCGGGTCCGCGAAACTTCGTCGGTAGTATGATGTCATGCCCGCTGACGTCAGAATTGCGTCATATGCAGATGCATACGTCATACGCCGCAAACTAGGCGTAACCGTTGCCATTAGTATATAGTACCGATTGTGATTACCATCGGGACAGTGGATTGAGTTAGTATTTGTATTTAAAGATAAGTTACCTTGTTTTTAACGGCTTTTAACCGTGGTTCAGTATCGGGATCAGAGGCCCCGGGCCCATCGGGATCAGAGGCCCCGGGCCCGGGACCGAAAGCACGAAATTGTTGCATCAGCGTGTGCGGCCATGAGTTGAGAGCAACGAGTTTCAGGTGAGTATCTGCTGACCTGATAAATCATTGGTCATCAAACTGATTTTTTTCCCATAGACTTATATATGGTGTTTCATATATTTAATATTGATTGGAATGATTAATAGCATGGAAATATGTATTTTGTATATAAAAAATGGCCGAAATTACATAATCTAGCTTTCGTTTTTACAACATCTTCAAAATCTTGAAGGTGTTGTAAAAAAGAAAGCACAATTCTGTAACTGCGGCTATTGTTAATATTTAAAAAAAAATTGTCATGTTACTGATCATCCCAATCTATATTAAGTTCATCATGATGGCAAGCACAACCATCTCATATACAAAGTTTCGTATATTTGTTTCATGAAAATGTTTTTTTTTCGTCTTCTATAGAAATATAATGGAAATAAGGTAACTATTTTACAAGGAAAATTAGACGTAAGAATCAGCGCTATTCAATAATTTTTCCTAAAATTAATTGATTAACCAGCTAGATAAACACTGGATCATGATGGCGCTATACTTTCACCATTGCAATCAGTCTATGTGGGCACTGAACTTTAGAGTAGAATCAGTGTCGCTCTGTCGCCTGTCGCCAGTCACCCTATCGCCAGTCACCCAGTCGTCCCAGTCGTCCCAGTCGTTCCAGTCGTTCCAGTCGTCCCAGTCGCCCCAGTCGCCTGTCTCCTGTCGCGCTGCCCCTGTCCTGAATATTGTATCAACCTTTTTTATCTATTTTTATTTTTGCAGAAGATGCTCTGGAAACCGTCACCCTTGTTGAGGATGGGAGCACCATCTTCATCGAGGTGACCAGACACCTTATGGGCGCCACACAGCCTGAGTAGCTGAGACGCCCTAAAGCCCAAATCATCATCGTGACCAAACAACCTACATCAGCGCCGCATTGTGCCACATCTGTGCGATTTGTCAATAAAGCTGAAATCGATCAAGCTGTTTTCCCGTTTCCGTTGGCGATGCATTATGGTCACCATGCGACAGACTGGTTATTGATTCAACTTTTTTAGAATGATTCAATCATGATTCATTTTGTAATCTGAATGATTCAATCACCGTTCGATTCACGGATACCATTTTGAGAATTGATGCCTTCCGATTAAAAAAAAAAAAAAATCGATTCACGTTTGGTTCAACATTTAAATATATGAGGTGAATTTATGTAAAATCAATACAAATGGAAACATGCATATATATTTATATATGATATTAAAATATTGTTACAGCAATAGTATTCAGTATAAATGAATGTAGTCATTGGGACTGCACGTATTTGCACAATTTACCAGTGTACTTGAATTGTTAAAAATCGTTAAAGGGAAATAATGACCTTTTTCCACAAAAATGGAGTTAGCACTTGAAATCGCCAGACGAGACCAAAATATATTGTAAATTCATCACATTTTGCATGAAAACTTTCCTACCGAAAGATATTTCAAGTTAAAGTTGATAAAGGGAAATAACGACATTTTGATTTTGTTAGCAACAATTTCTTAGGCTACCGTTATGGTTTTAAAATTATTTTATTTAAATTTAAGAATTAAATAAAATTATTCCCAAATTCAAAGTTGCAAGTTTGGAAAAAATACAAAACAAGTACCTTGTGTACTTCATGAAGGTCATTGACAAATTCGTCCTTCGCTACCATTGTTTACATAGTGCGGCATTTTTGGAGGCTCTGTGACATTTCCGATCAAACTGAGCGCTGCTCGGACACACGCTAGTAGCGCTAGTAGCGCTTTCGTTCTCCATGGCAACCAGGCGTCAACCAATCAAAAGCCAGAAAGGGAATACGTTCTGGCTTTTCATTGGCTCACGCCTAGTTGCCATGGCGAACGAACGCGCTACTAGCGTGCGTTCGAGCAGCGCTCTGATCCGTGAAGCAATCCGTGAAGCATCCGTGATGCATGACTGGCTATCAGTATAAGTCATGAATAACAACAACATGCAAACTATACCAACTCGAATAAAATAAGGGCGGAATGAATTGAACCCCAGGCAAGCTAGTATTCGCAAAGCACTCGGCACTGCGCCACAATAGCAAAAGGTGAGGGAAATGCATATTGGATACAATAATATTACGTCACAAGTTTCTGAAGTGTCAACTACTATGAAATACAGTGATGAAATACCTTTAATAATGATTAACAAGAAAATTCAAACTTAAAAAAATAATTTGAATAAGTCTTTAATTAGCTTTCAACTCAAAATCAGATATATTTTGCAATGCTACACAAGAATGGCACCAGTGACGTCATTAACAAAGTCTGCTACGGGACTTGGGTATACTAATCAGGAACAACTCGCCAAGTGCGCCAAGATGGTTAAGTGCGCCGAGAAGCATGACAATGACTTTGTAAACAAATCGCCGACGCTAAATAGGTCGCCGTCGATGTGCATCGATCAGCTTCCGATTTAATTGCCAGTTTTGTGTTATTGTTTGTTAGTTTTTTGGGGAAAAGTTATTATTTTTCAGGATAATATAAAGCATAGTGTTATATACAGCCACACAGGAGCGTAGCCAGGATTTCGGCCAGGGGGGGGGGGCACACGGGATCAGAGGGGCCCTCGTAGCCAATTGGGGCCCATACACTAGGGTTCGAGTTTGGGGGTAAACATTTATATCCCATCAAACCCATCAAACCGCCTGAAATCAGCACAAAATGTACACATTTCCTGATAAGAAAATCTAAGCAACTTTATCTAAGGAAGTTTGTTTTAAATCAGCTATCAATGCATAAGCAAGCGAAATCCGATGAGTTTTCAGAAATGTGTGAGACTTTTTGGGATTCCCCCCCCTAAAAAACTTGGCAGATCCAGGGGAAAAGGGGCCATAGCAGCCGTCAAACCGCCTGAAATCAGCACAAAATGTACACATTTCCTGATAAGAAAATCTAAGCAACTTTATCTAAGGAAAGTTTGTTTTAAATCAGCTATCAATGCATAAGCAAGCAAAATCTGATGAGTTTTCAGAAATGTGAGACTTTGGGATTCCCCCTAAAAAAACTTCCGTGCCCCCCCCCCCCCCCCACCACCACCACCCATCCCAAACGTCTTCTTCCAAACGTCCAGACCCCAATACATTTTGTCCTAACGTCACAATAACTTCACGCGCATCCACATGAGGGCTTGCGCTGTTATTGTAGCTCGTTGGCTATGCTACCAAATGCTGCCATATTTAGGGAAATAGGAGGTCGGACAGATCATTTTGTAACCAACGCTTAAAAGTTGATAACATTAACTCGGAAGGCCTGAGGCAGGCACTTAGCCAAGGGGAGGGGGCGGGGGGAGGCTACCCGACCCCCCCCCCCCCCACCCCCCCCCCCGCCCTGGAGGCCCGGCGGGCCCTTTTCGGGCGCGCAGCGCACCGAAAAGGGTCGACGAGACCACGCTCATGGACTACGCGAAACGTGGTCTTTAAGAGTTTAGAGCATTTCAGAGGTTCTTTAGGGGCACCAGGGCCCTTTCTGAAAGACCAGAGGGCCCTTGGACGTTCAGCAGAGCCCTGTACATGTCAGAAGGGCCCCTGGACAAGCCGAAAGGGCCCCTGAGCGGGTCAAAGGGCCCCTGAACACGTCGAATGAGCACCGAGCCAGCACAGAGGGACCCCTGGGAAGATCGGAGAGGCCCCTGAGCATGTCGGCAGGGCGGAAAAGCAGCCAGTGCAGTCCCTTGCCAGGTCTTAATTAAGGACCCCCGAACAGGCTGGAGGGCCCCTGGACAGACCAGCACCAGAGGGCCTCTGGGAAGTTAAAACCCTGTGCATGTCAGAGGGGCCCCTGACCAGACCAAAAGGGACCCTGAACATGCCGAATGGGCTCCTAGTCAGCACGGAGGGGCCCCAGGGCAGGTCGAAGGGCCCTCTGAGCATGTTGACAAGGCGACAAAACAGAAAGCGCAGTCTCTTGCCAGGTTGGAAGGGCCCCTTAGAAAGCTGGAGGGCTCCTGGGCAGACCAGAGGGCCCTTGGGAAGTTCAAAGGGCCCCTGTGCATGTCAAAGGGGCCCCTGACCAGACCGAAAGGGTCCCTGAGCAGGTCAGATGGCACCTGATTACGTCGAATGGGCCTCTGGCCAGCACAGAAGGACCCCTGGGCAGGTCGGTGAGGCCCCTGAGGATGTCGGCAGGGTGAAAAAGCAGCCAGTGCAGTCGCTGGCCAGCTCGGAAGGGCCCCTGAGCAGGCTGGAGGGCCCCTAGACAGATCAGAGGGCCCCTGGAAAGTTGAACCTCACAAAATAAAGTGGCCGAAATCCGTAGAGTTTTTCATATCTTCTTTTTTTGGGGGGGGGGATTAACACTCGGGAAGGGGCCCTTTCGAGGCGCCCCCCCCCCCCCCCCCTCCCCACACCCCCTGGACGAAATCCTGGCTACGTGCCTGGCCTGAGGGGCCCTCGAAATGCCTGAGGGGCCCTCGAAATGCCTGAGGGGGCCCTCGAAATGTCTGAGGGGCCCTCGAAAGGAATTGGAGGCCCTGGGAAGGCCTGAGGGGCCCTCGCAATCAATACCAGCTCTTAAATGCTGTTATTTATTCGTGTTAGATTTGTTCGTGGACGTTCTTTATGCGACATAAGGCGTTTTGCGGGCACCTGACACCATCCAAAACACTGGGGCCTTCGGCCCCAGGGGGCCCTCGCTCGGTCGCCAGAGGGGCCCGCCTGGCCTCCAGGGGGGGGGGGGGGGGCATGGCCCCTTTGCCCCCCCCCCCTGGCTACGCCACTGCAGCCACAGACAAATTATACAATACTCCTAATGTTGAAAATAAATGAATTGATTTTCACAAATTGAGGGTCGCAACCACTAACTATGCCGCCGTTGATGTGCATCGATGAGCTTCCGATTTTATTGCCACTTTTTCCAATCGCTGTTAGTTTTAGAAGATCGCCGGGCATATAATCACAACAAGCAGAACGCACAATATATTTTCCACTCCATTGCGTAAAAAAACAATACGGGAAAAGCCCGCAGTTCGATGAGGACCAAAAGTACTTGCAAGTACCGGTCGTTTAAAGTGTGGAACGCTTATCAACTTTAACTTGAAATATCTTTCGGTAGGAAAGTTTTCATGCAAAATGTGATGAATTTACAATATACTTTGGTCTCGTCTGGCGATTTCAAGTGCTAACTCCATTTTTGTGGAAAAAGGTCATTATTTCCCTTAAAGGAAATAGTTCACCTTCAACATGGGTTTTGAACTGAAATAGCAGTTTTGTAGCCCGTGTTGAGAAATCCTTATCTGGAACTTTTATTGGCTGAAAAGACTCTCCAGCCGAAGATATTTGACTTTTTGACGAAGGAATACGGCGCATATATGATGTACCGTACCGTCTGAAAGTGCCAGCACTGCCATGGAGCATGTGCAGACCAATAATGCACACCATAACATTAATAATTTACGACCTTCTGTCCTGAATTGGCGCGATGTAGGACCATTTTTGAAAATAAACAGAGAAACTGTATTAAAATATATAATAAAATCGTGTTCTGAAAAATTTCCCGAAGGTGAACTATTTCCTTTAAAGGGAAATAATGACCTTGTTCCACTAAAATGGAGTTAGCACTTGAAATCGCCAGACGAGATCAAAATATATTGTAAATTCATCACATTTTGCATGAAAACTTTCCTACCGAAAGATATTTCAAGTTAAAGTTGATAAGCGTTCCACACTTTAAACGACCGGTACTTGCACTATTTCTGACCTTTTGTCAAGTACTTTTAGTCCTCATCAAACTGCGGGCTTTTCCCGTATTGTTTTTTACGCAATGGAGTGGAAAATATATTGTGCGTTCTGCTTGTTGTGATTATATGCCCGGCGATCTTCTAAAACTAACAGCGATTGAAAAAAGTGGCAATAAAATCGGAAGCTCATCGATGCACATCAACGCGGCATAGTTAGTGGTTGCGACCCTCAATTTTTGAAAATCGATTCATTTGTTTTCAACATTAGGAGTTGTGTATAGTTTGTCTGTGGCTGTATATAACACTATGCTTTATTTTATCATGAAAAATAATAATTTTTCCCAAAAAACTAACGAACAATAACTTTGTGGCGAGTTGTTCCTGATTAGTATACCCAAGTCCCGTAGCAGGCTTTGTTAATGACGTCACTGGTGCTATTCTTGTGTAGCATTGCAAAATATATCTGATTTTGAGTTGAAAGCTAATTAAAGACTTAATCAAATTATTGTTTTTAAGTTTGAATTTTCTTGTTAATCATTATTAAAGGTATTTCATCACTGTATTCCATAGTAGTTGACACTTCAGAAACTTGTGACGTAACATTATTGTATCCAATATGCATTTCCCTCACCTTTTGCTATTGTGGCGCAGTGCCGAGTGCTTTGCGAATACTAGCTTGCCTGGGGTTCAATTCATTCCGCCCTTTATTTTATTCGAGTTGGTATAGTTTGCATGTTGTTGTTATTCATGACTTATACTGATAGCCAGTCATGCATCACGGATGCTTCACGGATTGCTTCACGGATCAGAGCGCTGCTCGAACGCACGCTAGTAGCGCTTTCGTTCTCCATGGCAACCAGGCGTGAGCAAATGAAAAGCCAGAACGTGTTCCCTTTCTGGCTTTTGATTGGCTGACGCCTGGTTGCCATGGAGAACGAAAGCGCTACTAGCGTGTGTCCGAGCAGCGCTCAGTTTGATCGGAAACGTCACAGAGCCTCCAAAAATGTCGCACTCTATGTAAACAATGGTAGGGAAGGACGAATTTGTCAATGACCTTCATGGAGTACACAAGGTACTTGTTTTGTATTTTTTCCAAACTTACAACTTTTAATTTGGGAATAATTTTATTTAATTCTTAAATTTAAATAAAATAATTTTAAAACCATAACGGTAGCCTAAGAAATTGTTGCTAACAAAATCAAAAGGTCATTATTTCCCTTTAAATCTTTTGATTCAATCAGCCTTGATTTGATGCGGGTTTTGATTCAATCACGATTCATGAATCAAAAGATCTGGTGGTGAATCAATTATGTTTTGATTCAATGAATTTTGATTGAACGAATCCAATCGATTCAATCAGTGTCGAATCAATAACTAGTCTGGCCTTGATTTGATGCGGGTTTCGATTCAATCACGATTCATGAATCAAAAGATCGGGTGGTGAATCAATTGTTTTGATTCAATGAATTTTGATTGAACACTTCCAATCGATTCAATCAGTGTCAAATCAATAACCAGTCTGCCATGCGATGGGCTGTTTGGCATATTGAGATATCGTGGCAAGATTCGAGTTGTGTGTGATCAGATCAGGCACTCCGAATCATATGGAAGGTGTTTAGTGTCTCGGTCCAGCAGAAACTCAACCAATTTCAAAACTGAAAACAAGAGGTTTTCACCATAATTATATTCATTGGCATATCCACAAATTATCAACCATTAAATGGAGGACCCCGCGTCCCAGCATCACAAAAAAATATATACTCAACACCAACAAAATTAGCTACACACATAGATACTAAAACATAGGTTCTAACATTTGCGTCAATCTTCTCAATAGCTCCACTGTATGATGATGATGATTGGGGGTTTGGGCGATATAGCTCCACTGTAGTCGACCATGGAGTACTTCACTAATTACAAGACAAGCGAACTCTTCCCTCGTTCTTCTTGAAATATAAACGCACAATCGACCACACATCAGCTCTGAGTATTTTTACAATGTCAGTATTTCAGCGAAAGGTTTATCTACCACTAAACACTGAAAAAAATCAGACAGAAACTCGCTCCGTTCTGCCAATTTCACAACGGTTTTTACGTTACAAGCAGCCTGCGTATATATGCCTCAAGACCGCCATTATTGTGTGTAATAGCTTCCATATCCAAGCTACTATATGCATGACGTCATACATTGTCATGAATATATTTAAGGTCATGAAGGAGAAAAGAGAAACATTCCCTTTCTTGACGGATATCCATCTATCGTCCAAACAAATGTCATATTCGTTTTTCAGCTCAAAATTCCGTATAGCCAAATTTTAAGACATTTTTCAAGGTGACCTATTTTAAAGGGAAAAGTTCACCTTTAACATGGGGTTTTGAACTGAGATAGCATATTTGTAGAGCAATTAAAACGGGTTGTGGTGAAATAATTACCTCGCTACGTTAAGTAATTTCGACCCAGGACCAGTGGGCCCCTTTTAGAAGACTCTGTTTCGGGCGCCCGAAACTTGTGCCGGGTCCTGACAACAGTTGTTTACGTTACAAGCGCTTGCGTATATATGTCTGAAGTCCGTCGTTAGCGTGTGTAATAGTTTGCATATCCAAGCTACCATATGCATGTCGTCATAATTGTCATGAAGTTTTGTATGGCCATGAAGGAGAAAAGAGAAACATGCCCATTTTTCAACGGATATCCATATATCGTCCAAACAAATGCCATATTCGTTTTTTTCAGCTCGAAATACCCCGTATAGCCAAATTTCAAGACAACTTTCAAGGTGACCCATTCCCTTTAAAGGGACTATCCCACTTTAACATTATATTTGAGTTGAGATAGCCATTTTGATGGCTTGGCATTGCAATTAAGTATGGTAGCAGTTAACACAACCATAATGACATAAACACAAATATATTAGAGTTTGATTTTGACATCTGTAAAAAATAAGGCCCATGTGGAATAGGGCCTCTAAACCGACATCGTCGTCTCTCTTTACCCAACTGATAATGATAGTCGACTTGTTCTAAGGTCAGCCTTGGAATATTTTCGTCTTTCATTTCCCGATCCCCGGGTGGTTTGCAATCTAGAGGCAAGCACTATCAGCTGTTGTTGTTGCAGTAGTTGGCCGCCAGGGACCGCTAGTGAGCCAGGGTGTTATGACGTCGCAAGCAAATGGTACCAGTTAAATATTTAACGCTAAATATGTATTTATTTATAAATAAATACATCAATAAATATTGAATGGTACCATTTGCTTGCGACGTCATAACACCTAGCTCACTAGCGGTCCCTGGCGGCCAACTGCTGCAACAACTCCAGCTGATAGTGCTAGCCAATCTTCTGCGCAATATAATTTCTGCGCAATAGATGTCGACAAAAAAAATGTGCCATACATTTGGCAGCACAAAGGATTTCCCTGTTATTAAAAAAATAAAATATGACGTCACCAACCCAACTTTCCGCTTAAAACTAAAAGTTGAATATCTTCCAAGATAAGCAATTTGTTCGGAAAAAAGTTCACGAACATGTTCAGCTGACCTCGCCTGACATGTAGACATACAATTAAGTGTGATTCGACAACTTTCAAAATGGTGGGACAGTCCCTTTAACCCTCGCCCTACGGGAGCTTTTTTCACCTTCGCCCTATACGGGGGTCCTAAAACGACCCCCCTGTTAACTTCCAAACCAAGCAACATAGAGCAACGCCGTAAGAACCAACATGTTGCCTGTCTTGTTTAGAATCTAACAGTATGCAATTTGTAGTTTTCGAGTCAACGAGTGACCTTCCAGGTCAAGTGAATGACCTCGATTGACCACGTCCGGAACAGCGATTTTGCTCTGTCAGAAAATCTCAAAATGAGAAATTGATAAATGTAAATAAAAAGGCATGTTCCCAGACCAGTTTTGTCTCAGAAATACAGAAAAGGTAATTATTTATTCGTATCTGGTAAAAAAAAGTCCAAAAAAGTTATAAAAATGACGTCATGAATTGCTTACACTTAGGGAGCCATCGCTCAGTCAAAAATAGAGATATTTCTTTGAAATTTGGTTTGAGTATTTTCCATACTCAGTTCTCTGACATATATTCCGTTTTGTTAACATCTTTGAAAATTTTGATTTTGTGGTGATTTCCCCCCCCCCAAAAAAAATCGTTTTTGTTCATTTTGGGGGTCAAGAACCCCAAATTAAAGACAATTAGAGATTGCCATGTTAACGAAAATGACGTTTTACATCTTCGCTTAATTGCGTTTGCAATTTGCTGCAAAACTCAGTTTTCTACGATTTTTCAAACATTTATTGTTTTTCCACCAACATGACGTCATCAAAACATCATTATTTCCCAAATTTCTCAACCAATTTCAAAGACATTTTTACAGCATACGTATACTTGTTGTATACTTAGTACTAAAAATTTCAGCAAGATGCGCCGCATGTATAAAAGTTATGCAAGAACAAACTCAGGGGGTCGTTTTAGGACCCCCGTAGGGCGAGGGTTAAGACATGACCAAAAAGATGTACAAATTGAATGGTACACGGTCAACTGAACTAGTGACAACTGAGCCAGTGACAACTGAACCAGTAAAACTGAACCAATAAAACTGAACCAGTGACAACTGAACCAGTGACAACTGAACCAGTGACAACTGAACCAGGGATTACTGGACCAGTGACAACTGAACCAGGGACAACTGAACCATGACAACTGAACCAGTGACAACTGAACCAGGACAACTGAACCAATGACAATTGAACCAGGGACAACTGAGCCAGGGACAACTGAACCAGGGACAACTGAACCAGGGACAACTGAACCAGGGACAACTGAACCAGGACAACTGAACCAATGACAATTGAACCAGGGACAACTGAGCCAGGGACAACTGAACCAGGGACAACTGAACCAGGGACAACTGAACCAGGGACAACTGAACCAGGGACAACTGAACCAGGGACAACTGAGACAGTGACAACTGAACCAGTGAGTGACTGGACCGCCACTGTGACTGAAGGGACTGCACCGCCACTGAAGACGGTGGCGGTGTGACTGGAGTCGGTGGCGGTGTGACTGCAGTCGGTGGCGGTGTGACTGGAGACGGTGGCGGTGTGACTGGAGACGGTGGCGGTGTGACTGAAGACGGTGGCGGTGTGACTGCCGACTGCAGTCGGTGGCGGTGTGACTGGAGTCGGTGGCGGTGTGACTGCAGTCGGTGGCGGTGTGACTGGAGACGGTGGCGGTGTGACTGAAGACGGTGGCGGTGTGACTGGAGACGGTGGCGGTGTGACTGGAGACGGTGGCGGTGTGACTGGAGACAGTGGCGGTGTGACTGGAGACGGTGGCGGTGTGACTGGAGACGGTGGCGGTGTGACTGGAGACGGTGGCGGTGTGACTGGAGACGGTGGCGGTGTGACTGCAGTCGGTGGCGGTGTGACTGGAGTCGGTGGCGGTGTGACTGGAGTCGGTGGCGGTGTGACTGGAGTCGGTGGCTGTGTGACTGGGTGGTGTGACTGGAGTCGGTGGCGGTGTGACTGGAGTCAGTGGCGGTGCAGCTGGTCACTAGTTCAGTTATCACTAGTTCAGTTAACACTAGTTCAATTATCACTGGTTCAGTTGTCCCTGGTTCAGTTGTCACTGGCCCAGTTGTCCCTGGTTCAGTTGTCCTGGTTCAGTTGTCCTGGTTCAGTTGTCACTGGTTCAGTTGTCACTGGTTCAGTTGTCACTGGTTCAGTTGTCACTGGTTCAGTTGTGTACTGGTTCAGTTGTCACTGGTTCAGTTGTCCCTGGTTCAGTTGTCCCTGGTTCAGTTGACATGGAACCAAATTGAATAGGGGTCATATGTCAGCAGACGTAGATACACATAATTATATAATAATAAATCTAATTAGATTTAATTATACCATTTTTGCGCTGGGTTCAATAGAATTGACGTCAACGATAGCTGGACTAGACTAGACTCTTTATCTGGTGACATCAAATAAAATTTGACTGCTCATTTAATTCCTCATCATATGTTAATTCAGACATGTGACAAGATCCAAAAAAGATCCGGGATCCCTAGGATCCAAGATCTGGGATCTTGTTGGATCTTGGATCCTGCAGGATCATTTTATCGTGGGATCCTGTGGATCTTGGATCCTGGTAGATCATTTTTCGTGGGATCTTGTGGCTCTTGGATCCTAGTTTTCGGTCATGGTCATGCCCTTCACGGGACACATTTTCAGCCCCCATCCCGTTCCAGCTCATTCAGCCAGACCCAAAAGTTCAGGGCTGCGGAGTCGAAGTCGAAGTCGAAGTCGAAGTCGAAGTCGAAGTCGAAGTCGAAGTCGAAGTCGAAGTCGAAGTCGAAGTCGAAGTCGAAGTCGAAGTCGAAGTCGAAGTCGAAGTCGAAGTCGGAGTCGGAGTCGGAGTCGGAGTCGGTCGGAGTGAACAGTTTTGACTGGAGTCGGAGTCGGAGTCGCTAAAATCTTACCGACTCCGGATCGGAGTCGGAGTCGACTTTTTGGCAGCTGGCGATTACTTTGGTCAGTAGAATAGTCGTCGGCCTAGAGACATTGACTTTACACCCCATTCGAAAGAAAATGAGTGGAAAATGAAGCATATAGTTTAAGTTTACTCATCCAGCGGTAGATTTGCGCCTGATGAAGATAGGGCAATAATGTTAACGTCGTCTGATGATGATTGGGGTTTTGGACGCACCGACTTTTATGGTCACACGGCGCCCATTTTAACGTCATCGTGCTCGTTTTATCAAAGAGATTCGAATCATACCATGGTGACCACTAACCAGGTTACATAAGCCAATTCAAAATTTGACCTCAGGTCAAGGTAATTTAAGGTCATGCGGTGAACCAGGTATGTCGTGCTGCGCAATGTCGGACGCGTCTCGACGAGACATACACAGTGGTGCCGGTCTTACTGTCTTATCTTCATTATATGCTATCAAGAGTTATTCGCAAAGAAGTGTTGGTCACCTCAGATGACCTCATTTGATCTTGTAGTGGACACTGAACAATAATTGTACTTAGGTCATCAAGAATGAGCTATAATAACATAATCTTAACCCGGCATTGGCTGGGGTCTCAGCCGAACGCCATTGGCTGGGGGGGGGGGGGGGGTGGGGGGGGGGGGGCGTTCTTTAGCCCCCACCCCGCCCTGGTTATCTTACGAACCAATAACCGCAGCGAACCGTGCAAGACGGCAATCGAAAGCTCTTAATGAGACGCATCTAACGCATACACGAAATTTGCAAAAAAGGTCACATGTCAGGTCACAGTCAGGTCAAAGGTAAAACTGAGATATTTGAGTTGTTGGGCTATACTTTCCATCCAAAACCTTAGATTGCGACTATTATCGCACAAAGTGCTATTAAAGGTAGGTATAATACATATCCCGCATAAGCAAAAGCGAAATTGTAAGCAAAGGTCAAGTTCAAGGTCAGGTCACAAAAGGTCACAGGTCTATGAAAGCCATGCGACACATGTTGTATGGGTTATTTTACACGTATAATTCGATAGTAGCAGTCATTTTTACAATCTGACGCCATATAAGGTCAAGGTCTGGTCACATGAGGTCAAAATTTGAAATTGATAAATCGAAATAAAAAGGCATGTGTCTAGACCAGTTTTGTCTCAGAAATACAATGCTGGCATTTATTTGTTTGTACCTGGTCACTAAAAGACAAAACACGCAATTTTAAAATATGACGTCATGAGTTACTCATACTTAGGGAGCTATAAGTCAGTCAAAAATAAAGACAGTGCTTTTAAATTTGGTTTGGGTATTGTCCACATGCGGTTGTTTTACGTATCTTCCAGTTTTGTGAAAATATTAGAACATGTAGATTTTAGGCCTTTTTTAAAGATTTTTCTATTTTTATTTGTGGAGGTCAAAACCAAAACTTCCAACAAAAAAAAAATCCGCGATAGCCATTTTGTAGCCCTTGCTATTTTCTATCTTTTGCGACACCGCTCGTTTTTCGATTGTATTTTTCTTAAAATATGGCATTTGTACGGCCTGCTAAAGTTTAACTGATTTTTGTGTCAAAACTCGTGTGTAGTGACGTCACCAAATTCGTTATATTTCGAAAAAAGTTCGACGAAATTTCTTCATTTTCGCACAGACGACGCATAATTGATGTAGAAGGTACCTGAAGTTTCACGTCGATAGCGCTATTAGTTTGTGAGCTATTGCGAAAGTTCGCTGGAGGGGGGGGGGGGGGTCGACCCCCCCCCCCCCCCCCAGCCAAAGGCGGGTTAAAATAATTATTTTGATCTAATGCGTGCGGTAGATCGGTAGAAAGAAGATAGAGATAATGCGTGCGGTAGATAATAGGTGACGCAGCGGACTGTCGTCAGCAACGAAGCCTACGTTCTGTTCTTCGAGCAGCACGTAGATGGTGATAGCACATAGGCCGGTGCGACATTTATATTGTGTGCTGACTTGTATGCATGTATAATATGTATGTTATATGCTACCGTAATACAGCTCTACTCTAATGCGTATCCTCTGATCTACGAAAACATTTGTATATTTTCTCGTTGATTTCTCGTTGGCTCCAGCAAAGACGAGCTGGAACGAGCTGGGGCTGAAGCCCAGCTGCTGGGAGCTGGGGCCGGCGACGGCTGGCTGCATTCGCAGCTCGGTGCCCGTTTCGCGGTTTTCGCCCGCCTGCAGGCGAGCGCAACTGGGCTGGACGCGCGGCCGGCACGCCGCGCCGTGCTCGGGCGGTGTAGCATTGTTCTCCATACTGTTAAGAATAAAGACAAACGGGGGAAAGATAGATGGCATTGCAGATATTTCTTTCTAGCATGCGGTTGGAGAACGGATATAGGCCGGAGTTGGAGTTGGAGTTGGAGTCGGAATCGGAGTCGGAGTCGATTTTTTCAGACCGGAGTCGGAGTCGGAGTCGGAGCCAATAAATTGTGTCGACTCCGCAGCCCTGCGGCCAAAACCGTTCCAACTGAATTAATAACTGATGAGCTCCGGATCTGTTCCACCTGTTTCAAAGCTTAAGCATATTTCACTTTTGTGGCCTTCTGTGGTTCACTTTTGTTGTATGTGCAAGATCCAACAAATATCCGGGATCCAGGAGTCATAGGATCCAAGATCTGGAATATTGTTGGATCTGGATCCTGCAGGATCATTTGGTCATGGTATCCTATCCTGGAAAAGTTATTTTGTCGTGGGATCCTATGGATCTTGGATCCTGAAATACAAATTGTGGTGGGATACTGTGGATCCTGGATCCTGGAAAATCAGTTTGTCGTGGGATCTTGTGGATCTTGGATCTATTTTGGGTCATGGCACATGTCTGTCTGTTATAGTTTTCGAATTCTTAGATTATCGAAAGTGGATGCATTGCCATTGTTGTTGCCCTTCGTTGCCACTTCATTGCCATTGCACTTCAACAAAGTTTTTAAAGGGAAAGTAATGACCTTTTGATTTTGTTAGCAACAATTTATTAGGCTACCGTTATGGTTTTAAAATTATTTTATTTAAATTTAAGAATTAAATACAATTATTCCCAAATTCAAAGTTGTAAGTTTGGAAAAATACAAAACAAGTACCTTGTGTACTTCATGAAGGTCATTGACAAATTCATCCTTCCCTACCATTGTTTACATCGAGTGCGGCATTTTTGGAGGCTCTGTGACGTTTCCGATCAAACTGATCCCTGAAGCAATCCGTGACAGCATCCGTCATGCATGACTGACTATCAGTACAAGTCATGAATAACAACAGCATGCAAACTAAACCAACTCGAATGAAGTAAGGGCGGAATGATTTGAACCCTAGGCAAGCAAGAATTCGCAAAGCACTCGCACTGCGCCACAATAGCAAAAAGGCGAGGGAAATGCATATTGGATACAATATTATTACGTCATAAGTTTCTGAAGTGTCAACTACTATGAATGCAGTGATAAATACCTTTAATAATGATTAACAAGAAGATTCAAACTTAAAACAAATAATTTGAATAAATCTTTAATTAGCTTTCAACTCAAAATCAGATATATTTTGCAATGCTACACAAGAATGGCACCAGTGACGTTATAACGAAGCTTGCCACGGGACTTGGGTATACTGATCAGGAACAACTCGCCACAAAATGTTAAGTGCGCCGAGAAGCATGACAATGACTTTGTAAACAAATCGCCGACGCTAAATAGGTCGCCGTCGATGTACATCGATGAGCTTCCGATTTAATTGCCAGTTTTGTGTTATTGTTTGTTAGTTTTTTTGGGAAAAATTCTTATTTTTCATGATAATATAAAGCATAGTGTTATATACAGCCACAGTCAAATTATACAAAACTCTTAATGTTGAAAACAGATAAATCGATTTGCAAAAATTGAGGGTCGCTACCACTAACTATGCCGCCGTTGATGTGCATCGATGAGCTTCCGATTTTATTGCCACTTTTTCCAATCGGTTTTAGAAGATCGCCGGGCATATAATCACAACAAGCAGAACGCACAATATATTTTCCACTCCATTTGCGTAAAAAAGCAATACGGGAAAAGCCCGCAGTTTGATGAGGACCAAAAGTACTTGCAAGTACCGATCGTTAAAAGTGTGGAACGATTATCAACTATAACTTGAAATATCTTTCTGTAGGAAAGTTTTCATGCAAAATGTGATGAATTTACAATATATTTTGGTCTCGTCTGGCGATTTCAAGTGCTAACTCCATTTGTGTGGGAAACAGGTCATTATTTCCCTTTAAAGGTTTTAAGTTCCACCTTTAAAACGAAATCCATAGCTAAATACCGACCGTAAGCAAATCTTGGTGAAAACTGACTGGATGAAAAGTATCTAATCACTAATGCGCCAATTAATTATGAGCTATACATTATATATATAATTATCCTATGAATCTATATACTGCAGCTCGTGTCTGCATGGTGCACATAGGCGTAGGAACAGGGGGGCGGGGGGGGGGGGGCATGGCCCCCTCACTTTTCGGGCCATTTTTGGGGGCTAAAATCTATATTTTTTCTTGGTGAGTTTTTGATGGCAAAAGGTTCGCCAAGACGAGAACAGCCCAAATCTGCAAAGAAATATTCCGTAGGGGGTTGGGGTACTCTCAAAACGAGATCACAATTTCACTGCCCCCCCCCCCCTTTTTCGTGACGTTCCTACGTTCCTGATGGTGCATACCTATTACCTACTGTCAGTTGACCGGATTGTTATAGTGCAATGTGCATACACAGGCCTGGGAACAAGTCCCCTGCACCTCGTGCGAGTGCTTATATGAACACCAACGACAGGCAGGTGTCTGCAATGCTTGCCGTTACTAAGCAACGCCCAGCGCCACCAAGACAACAAAGCAAATATGATGTGACGCTCCACGCTCCGACCGATACAATGCTCATTATTGCTATTTACTGGTCATTATTATTGACATTACTCGATCTGTAATGTATGCTAGTTACTTCTTGAGCTACTGGGCGCCAAATGACCTGTGCGCTGTGCAGACGGCGAGCCCAAAAACCCTAATAATCGTCGTGCTGATTGGGTCAGCGTCTTGTCCTTTAGTGAAAATGTGTTAAATGGTTGCAATGTGCAGCCTCCAAGTTTCGATACCCTTCTTTATGACTGGGTATATTGCCATTTTACATCTTTTCGGCTAAAATGCTGCGACACGGCGGCGGCCAGGCCGCGAAATGACTACCAGTCTATAATGACGCCAGCGGTCAGACCGTCTCGGACGCGATTAAGCAGCATCACATTGTACACAATATTTCGAATATCCTCTATCGTTATAGTCACTTAAACAGTTTACGCTCGGGATTAATTAAATGATTTAAGCATCGGGTAGCCGATATTAAATTGATTACCTTCACAAATTTCCGTCGATTTTCAGGAACATGGACGGGACAGTGCGACTTCCCATTCTAATCATTAGCGATACAATGTGAGCAGGTTCTAAGAAAGTATATGGTTGTCATGACGACGCGCCAGGCCCGCCGTGTCCGGACACCCTTCCGCCAACTGACACCGTAGGAAGTCGCCCTATTTTGACGATCATTGTCTGTATAAACATGCGCTAGCGTAAAAATATGCGCACTCATCTTCCCTAAACATAAATGTGGGAGTGTGCGTCACCTCAATGAGATAAAATGAAATAAATAAGAAAACAATCTGCTGGGACACAGGATGTTAGTCAAGTTGACTAGCACAACATTTGTCGGCAGAAAATTCGCGAAACGTTCACACATTCTTCCGGGTTAGTAGTTATACTATCGGGAGGATTTCCTGGTTCTTTCCTGGTCACATTTCTTGCAGTGTCAAAGTTGGCCCCGATGAAA
>JAXIVJ010013878.1:0-35959 GCA_036785665.1 Chirona hameri | reverse complement strand
CATACATATACACACACATACAATATACACACACATACATATACAGCACAAACCATACATATACACACACATACAAATACACACACATAATATACCACACACATACATATACAACACCATACATAATACACACACATACAATATACACACACATTACGATATACACACACATACATATACACACATACATATACACACACATACATATACACAACATACAATATACACACACATACATATACAACACACATACACTATACACACACCATTACATATACACACACATACATATACACACACATACATATACACACACACTACATATACACACACTACATATACACACGACATACATACATACACACACTAACACTTACATATACACACACATAAATATACACACACATCCATATACAGACACATACAATAACACACACAATACATATACAATTACCACACACATAATGATAACACACATACATATACACACACATCATATACACACACAGTACATACTACACACACATACATATACGCCAACACATATACTCATACGCACACATACATACGCACCATACATACCACACATACAAGCACACATACATACACACACATACATACACACCCATAACATACACACCATACATACACACACCATAACATACCACACCCACACATCCCACACCCATACCATACACACCCATACATACACACTCATACATACACACCCACACATACAGCCACAAACATACACACACATACTCATACACACACACACATACATACATACAACTACATACATACATAACATAATATATACATAATATATATATAATAGTATATATTATAAATATACATTATATATATATATAATATAGATAATATATTATATAGTACTATAATATATATATATATAATATAATATAATATATATATATATATATATATATATATATATATATATATATATATATATAATAATATAACTAGTTATCATACTATATCATATATAATATATATCAATATATATATATATATATATATATATATATAGTATATATATATATATATATTATATATAATACTTACTATATATATATATTACTATATACTATATAGTATATATATATATATATATATATATATATATATTATATACAATATTATATATTACTTTATATATATATATATATAATATATAGTATATATATATTAGAATATATATATATAATATATATAATATATATATATATTTATATATATATATAATATATATATATATATAATATATATTATATATATATATATAGTAATATATATATATATATATATATATATATATAAGTATATATATATATATATATATATATATAATACTAGTATAATATATAATATATTAATATAGTATATATACCTATATATGAATCTATAATATATATATATATATTCTATATATATATATATATAATATATACTATATATATATATATATATATATATAATAGTATATATTATATATAATATATATATATATTTATATATATATCGTATATGATATATACTAATATATATATATATATATATATATACTATACTACTATATGTTTATATCTATATATATATATATATATATATATATATATATATATTATATATATATATCTATATATATACATATACTATATACATACCATATACTAATATACTATATACTAATATACTATAATACTACATATACCATATTCAATATTCTATATTCTATCTTCTATATACTTTATTATATAGTATATAATGTCTATATATCTAGCAGAGAGACAAGTCAATGGTGGGCTATTGGTGGAATGTAACGAGGAAACAAGATGGATCGAGCCCGACCCAATGCTACACGTATAGCATGACAGTATCGGCCGCTCTGATTCGTGATATGTACGTTGTGCGGGCTTGAGGTGAGGCTGTATTTGGGAGTCTGGTCGTCACGGGCCTGGTCGTGTGCCGCTCTCCTGCCGGCGGTTTGTATGGGCCGAGCCAAACGAACCATAGCCTGCGGTGCGAGCCTGTCACGGCCGGGCCGAGTTGCTGGCAGCACCGGGTCACGGCGGCGGCTCAAGGGCCGGGGAAGCGGTGGTGTGCGTGGTGCTGGTTTCCACTGTGGCTGGTTTTGAGAGGTGCAACAGTTTGAGGGGAGGGAGCTGAGGTAGGGACTTCTGTTGAGTTTCACATGTGGCCCTGTTTGCTTTTTCGCTACCTGTGCGTAGGTCTTGGATGTCGGAGAGGGCGTCTTGTCTTCTACCGCCGCGACGTGCCTGTGTGTAATGACATGTTGAAAGATGCCTTCAGGGCGCAAATCTCCTCCTTCTTCCACATGGGACACTGAGTGGAGGCCACGATGTGGTCTGTGGATCCAAGCTCAGGCACTTGGCTGGTGCAGAACAGGCAGAGCCGTACGTGCGGCGCTGCACCGCACTTGTGGCACCGGGCCTCCTGCTACAAAATTTGACGCTGTGGCAAAAATTTGGCATTTGTAGCAGCGAAGGGGTTCGGGATGTAGACGCGTACGTTGTATCTGAGGTATCCAGCGACTAAAGTAGACGGTAGCGTGGTTGTCTGGAACGTGAGGACAAGAAGGCTGGTGTCACGCCTCTGTCCGTCACGGAAAGTTGTCAGACGTCGCAAAGTGCGAGACTCCTCTGAGCGGAGACCTTCGAGAATGTCCACCTCGGACATAAATACTCATCTCCGGGCGAAAACCGTACCCTGTGTGGTGTTCCGAGCATGGTTGCAGCGCAGACAAGTGACCGCCTTCTCACAGAACTTGGTACACTGTAGTAGTTTTTTTTTTGTTTTGCGCGTTAGTCTCGGTCTTCGTCAACGAGTGTGCCGTTTGCCGGAGTTTCGATCTGGAGAGAGGCATGAGCCGCAGATGCCTTTGAGTTGGTTGGTGGCCCAAAACACGTTGATTTTGCGGAACGAGACGTTGTCCGTCCGTAGGCTTAATCACCAGAAACGAGCCAGAGGAATCCAGGTACTGGTCAAGAGTCGTGGCTCAATGGTGAGACCAGGGTTCCGTGCGTGGTCAGTAGGACAAGCGAGGGTCGCGGTACGGGAGTGGAGGCATGGGACGAGCGAGGGTCAGTGCCGGGAGCGGACGGTCATGAACGAGCGAGGGTCGGTGCGAGGGCAGAGGTCATGACGAGCGAGGTTGGTGCCGGGGGCAGAGGTCTGGACGAAGCGAGGATCAGTGACCGTGGAGTCAGAGTCCATTAGGGAGATCAGGAGAGGTCAGGTTCGGGTCAGAGTCAGAGTCCGAGACATCTTGTTTCGGCGCTTTTTCCCACCATGGCGAAAAAGCAAGCAACGGAGCCGGAAAACAATAAACCGAGTGAGAACGAAACCTAAACAAAGAAAACTAAGCAACGACAAAACGACGATGGCAAACGAGCGAAAACGAGGAAATCGTACCAAGAATCGGCGAAGGTGCGTGAGCGTGTGTTCGTGGGGCATGTGACCTGCCGTCGCTGTCTCACTGGTACCATGACGTGGCGGCGTTCTACTCGTGCTGCCGGTGGCAGGGCCTGGCCTGACACCCCCCCCCCCCCCTCACCCCTCTGTCTCAGATGCCGTCGTTGTCTCACTGGTACCACGATGTGGCGCCGTTCTACTCGTGCTGCCGGTGGCAGGGCGAGCAGAGTCAGGGCTGCACCACCTTCCGGTTCGAGCGGCGCGCCTCGCAGGACTGCGTTGGCTACCAGCCGCCATCTGCCGGTAGGAAAAGGAAGCATTAGTTTTACTGTCTATCCGTGTGTTGCACTGGTGTGCTGGGCGGACACGTTCTAGAGATATAGCCGGCACAGAGAGCAGAGTGGTGCTGTCACCTAATATATGATATTGATTGTGTATACACAGGGGTGTAGGATCCTATTCAGTTTGGGAGGAGGAGGGGGAGGCAACTTGACGAGGAAGTGGGTCAAATCCCGGGGAAAATCTGTATTTTGTGGATTTGTATGGTACTTTAAGCGATTTTTCCCAGCTCAGCCCCCCCCCCCCCCCCCCCCACACACACACACACACAAACTTTTCTGGAGAAGCTACGCCCCTGTGTATACATACACAGGGGCGTGTATGTATATAAGTGTACATGAGAATAAGAAAAACATATTGATAATAAACGTTCATCTCTTGTTTATGCAGATGTATTCACTTTGATTTGCTTTTATGTCGATACCATCAATGGCGCCCGGTTATCTTATACTTGAATCAGTCTGTTTTTGTGCTATACGCTGCTAGTCACCATCGCCTTTCCTCCAACAGCCACGGTGTTCGGCGACCCGCATTTCTACACGTTTGACGACACCGAGTACACGTTCAACGGCAAGGGCGAGTACGTGTTGACCCGGGTGAACACGAACAGGAACCAGCTGGATGTCCAGGGCCGGTTCGAACAGGCGCCGCTAACGAGATGGGCCCGGTGTACGCCACTCAGCTGACAGCCATCGCAGGTCAGTCAGACGGGGTTACACGGGGGCAGACAGACGGGGTCATATGAGGTCAAACTGGAGTCAGGCTGGGTCATATGGGGTGAGACGGGGTGAGATGGGGATATACGGGGTCATATAAGGTCAAACGGAGTCAGGCGGGGACATATGGGGTGAGATGGGGACAGACTGGGGCAGACGCGGGTCATATGAGGTCAAACGCAGTCAGACGGGGTCATATGGAGTCAAACGGAGTCAGGCGGGGTCAGCCAGGGTGAGATGGGGACAGACGGGGGCAGACGGGGTCATATGGGGTCAAACGGAGTCAGGCGGGGTCAGCCAGGGTGAGACGGGGTTACCCGGGGGCAGACGGGGTCATATGAGGTCAAACGGGGTCAGGCGGGGTCATATGGGGTGAGATGGGACAGACGGGGACAGACGGGGTCAGACGGGGTCATATGGGGTCAAACGGTGTCAGGCGGGTCAGACGAGGTCACGCCGGGTCAAAGACGCGATCCTTACATCAGATTAAGAATGTCACCGATTATGTATTTATGTATTTATTTATTTAGACTACAACGACATCCACAATACATACGGTGGCTTTTCATGTCGAGATGAGAAGAAAAATGACCAAAACTACTATGGCAAGGAGACTGATAAGGAGCAGTATGGTTGAGTAGGTATAGGATACAGGACTGAGAGTGCTGCTGCTGCCCAATGACACTAACTATTAATGTTCAAATAAGTCTTCTCATAATTCACAGCAATATTCGTTAACCCTGTGTGTGGTGTTTGGCAGCGCGGGACAACTTTTCGACCACGGTGGAGATCCGCCTGCGCCCCACGGAGGCCCAGTGGCGCTACAAGCTGAACGTGCTCGTCAACCAGAAGTACCTCTACTTCGACAGATACCCGGAGAAAATGCAGATATTCAGAGGTGATACCGATCAACAATGAATACATATATAGTTCCCGGTTGGTAACGATTAAATCTCGCTGGGCATCTTAACGTCCAAGCGTGTCATTATACGTGGGTCGGTCGTTTCATTATAAAGTAATAATTTGTAACGATTTTTTTTGTTGATCTATCTTGCAGACGATGCAGCGAAATAACTCGCGTATGAAAAACAAAACAAAGGAGCCCTCATTGGTGCTATTTGTGCTTCATTTGTATAGTGATTCCATTTTTGCATACACTTTACTTTTGTCTGGATCCATGCATGCATTCGGCTTTGTTCT
This sequence comes from Chirona hameri, assembly GCA_036785665.1. NCBI lineage: Eukaryota > Metazoa > Arthropoda > Thecostraca > Balanomorpha > Balanidae > Chirona > Chirona hameri. The sequence goes on along the minus strand of JAXIVJ010013878.1, from coordinate 30,245 downwards.
GCTAACTGCCGGCAAGCATGCTGCTACCTGCTGGCTGTCGGCTGCGCACCATATAACCCTGTCCTGACGCGTGCTGTGACCACCGCCAGGTATGCTGGTGTACGTGCCCACCTACATACACAACCAGTCGCAGGTGATCGTGCTGTTCCAATCAGGAGCCGGTATCGAGGTGCTGGAGAACCAGGGGCAAATGGCCGCCCGACTCTACCTGCCGCTCACGTTCATGGTAAGGCGCCCACATGGGACGGGTGGTGAGGGTCAGGGGGAGGGAGAACCAGGGACAAATGGCCGCCCGACTCTACTTGCCGCTCACCTTCATGGTAAGGCGCCCATATAGGGACGGGAGGTCAGGGTCAGGGGAGGGAGAACCAGAGACAGATGGCCGCCCGACTCTACCTGCCGCTCACGTTCATGGTAAGCCGCCCACATAGGGACGGGTGGTGAGGGTCAGGGGCAGGGAGAACCAGGGACAAATGGCCGCCCGACTCTACCTGCCGCTCACGTTCATGGTAAGGCGCCCACATAGGGACGGGAGGTCAGGGGGAGGGAGAACCAGGGGCAGATGGCCGCCCGACTCTACCTGCCGCTCACGTTCATGGTAAGGCGCCTTCATAGGGACGGGTGGTGAGGGTCAGGGGAGGGAGAACCAGGGACAGATGGCCGCCCGACTCTACCTGCCGCTCACGTTCATGGTAAGGCGCCCACATGGGACGGGTGGTGAGGGTCAGGGGAGGGACCATGGGCAGATGGCCGCCCGACTCTACCTGCCGCTCACGTTCATGGTAAGGCGCCCACATGGGACGGGTGGTGAGGGTCAGGGGAGGGACCATGGGCAGATGGCCGCCCGACTCTACCTGCCGCTCACGTTCATGGTAAGGCGCCCACATAGGGACGGGTGGTGAGGGTCAGGGGCAGGGAGAACCAGGGACAGATGGCCGCCCGACTCTACCTGCCGCTCACGTTCATGGTAAGGCGCCCACATGGGACGGGTGGTGAGGGTCAGGGGGAGGGAGAACCAGGGACAGATGGCCGCCCGACTCTACCTGCCGCTCACGTTCATGGTAAGCCGCCCACATGGGACGGGTGGTGAGGGTCAGGGGGAGGGAGAACCAGGGACAAATGGTCGCCCGACTCTACCTGCCGCTCACCTTCATGGTAAGGCGCCCACATGGGACGGGTGGTGAGGGTCAGGGGGAGGGACCATGGGCAGATGGCCGCCCGACTCTACCTGCCGCTCACGTTCATGGTAAGGCGCCCACATAGGGACGGGTGGTGAGGGTCAGGGGGAGGGAGAACCAGGGACAGATGGCCGCCCGACTCTACCTGCCGCTCACGTTCATGGTAAGGCGCCCACATGGGACGGGTGGTGAGGGTCAGGGGGAGGGAGAACCAGGGACAAATGGCCGCCCGACTCTACCTGCCGCTCACCTTCATGGTAAGGCGCCCACATGGGACGGGTGGTGAGGGTCAGGGGGAGGGGCCATGGGCAGATGGCCGCCCGACTCTACCTGCCGCTCACGTTCATGGTAAGGCGCCCACATGGGACGGGTGGTGAGGGTCAGGGGGAGGGAGAACCAGGGACAGATGGCCGCCCGACTCTACCTGCCGCTCACGTTCATGGTAAGGCGCCCACATGGGACGGGAGGTCAGGGGGATGGAGAACCAGAGACAGATGGCCGCCCGACTCTACCTGCCGCTCACGTTCATGGTAAGGCGCCCATATAGGGACGGGAGGTCAGGGTCAGGGGGAGGGAGAACCAGGGACAAATGGCCGCCCAACTCTACCTGCCGCTCACGTTCATGGTAAGGCGCCCACATGGGACGGGTGGTGAGGGTCAGGGGGAGGGACCATGGGCAGATGGCCGCCCGACTCTACCTGCCGCTCACGTTCATGGTAAAGCGCCCACATGGGACGGGTGGTGAGGGTCAGGGGAGGGAGAACCAGGGACAGATGGCCGCCCGACTCTACCTACCGCTCACGTTCATGGTAAGGCGCCTACATAGGGACGGGTGGTGAGGGTCAGGGGAGGGAGAGCCAGGGACAGATGGCCGCCCGACTCTACCTGCCGCTCACGTTCATGGTAAGGCGCCCACATGGGACGGGTGGTGAGGGTCAGGGGAGGGAGAACCAGGGACAGATGGCCGCCCGACTCTACCTGCCGCTCACGTTCATGGTAAGGCGCCCACATGGGACGGGTGGTGAGGGTCAGGGGGAGGGAGAACCAGGGGCAGATGGCCGCCCGACTCTACCTGCCGCTCACGTTCATGGTAAGGCGCCCACATGGGACGGGTGGTGAGGGTCAGGGGGAGGGACCATGGGCAGATGGCCGCCCGACTCTACCTGCCGCTCACGTTCATGGTAAGGCGCCCACATGGGACGGGAGGTCAGGGGAGGGAGAACCAGAGACAGATGGCCGCCCGACTCTACCTGCCGCTCACGTTCATGGTAAGGCGCCCACATGGGACGGGAGGTCAGGGGGAGGGAGAACCAGAGACAGATGGCCGCCCGACTCTACCTGCCGCTCACGTTCATTGTAAGCCGCCCACATGGGACGGGTGGTGAGGGTCAGGGGCAGGGAGAACCAGGGACAAATGGCCGCCCGACTCTACCTGCCGCTCACGTTCATGGTAAGGCGCCCAAATGGGACGGGTGGTGAGGGTCAGGGGGAGGGACCATGGGCAGATGGCCGCCCGACTCTACCTGCCGCTCACGTTCATTGTAAGCCGCCCACATGGGACGGGTGGTGAGGGTCAGGGGCAGGGAGAACCAGGGACAAATGGCCGCCCGACTCTACCTGCCGCTCACGTTCATGGTAAGGCGCCTTCATAGAGGAGGGGTGGTGAGGGTCAGGGGGAGGGAGAACCAGGGACAGATGGCCGCCCGACTCTACCTGCCGCTCACGTTTGAGAAACGGAAATACAGCCAGGGACGGGGAGAGATGGCTGTTCTTATCTGATGCCAGGTGAAACGGAATATCACTCCAGTCGGTACTCTGTAACAAATATAATATAGCTTTGTGGACTAGCGCGACAACATGCACAGTTTGTGGGCGAGACGAAGTCGAGGCTTCAAACTGTGAATTTTGAACCGCGAGTCCACAAAGTGATTTAGTGTGCAGCTGCAGCACGCGATAGATAAAAATCAAGTCTGGCAATTGTAATTCAAGTCTGGCTTAGTCACGTGATCTACAATCCAAAAACTGCAGGTCACGTGACATACAGTCCACAAACTCTCCAGTTTGTGGACTCCCGCCCGCGTATATTTTTAATAAGTGTGATACTGCAGTGCGCTATTTTTAACCACCGAATTTTATGAAACAGATATTGTATCGAAAGAAACCGCTTTACTGCTGTAAGCCGCTGTAGCTCAGTGATAAGAGGCCTGTCTTTCATGTGGAGGGGGACGGTTCGAGTCCCGGCGACGGCTAGTTGCTTTTTAGTCATTTTTTCACGTAAATGAGTGTTCATAGGTTCCTGTTGTCTACGAGATGGTCTGGGGGAGGGGGGGCGACACGATCCGAACGGTAGGCCGACCCGATCGGAATTAATGGCTACGAGCTGTAGGCCGACCCGATCGGACTTAATGGCGGGGTTAGGCTAGGTTAGGTTAGTTGTTTCCTGACACACTCTGGTCCATGGGATCGTCAAATCGCTGTTTTTTGGTAATCGCTAGTTAAAAATAGCGCACTGCAGTATCACACTTACTAAAAAAATACGCCTCAAGCCCGCAAATACATATGTTTTAAGCCTTTTCACCAAAGCACGTGCGTCAATGGTGAACAAACTTCAGCTGTACACTAATTCTTGTTTGATTTCAAATGCTGATCATCAATAAACTCATTATGGCAGTGGCGCACGCAGGGGGGGGGGGGTCAAAGGGGTCAGCTGACCCCCCCCCCGAAATTTATGAGGGGCCCGTATTTCTGAGGGGCCCGTTTCTGGTAGGGGCCCGGTCTTGGTCAGGCCCGATCGAGGTAGGGGCCCGGTGCTGGCAAAGGCGTGGCATGGGATGATGGGGCCCGGTCACAACAGGGCCCGGTCCTCGCATATCCTTGACACGGGCCCGTTTCTGGTAGGGGCCCGGTCTTGGTCAGGCCTGATCGAGGCAGGGGCCCGGTGCTGGCAAAGGCGTGATATGGGGCCCGGTCAGAACGAGAGCCCGGTACTTGAACATTATTGATGCGGGCCCGTTTCTGGTAGGGGCCCGGTCTGGGTCAGCCCCGATCGAGGCAGGGGCCCTATGCTTGCAAAGGCGTGATATGGGGCCCGGTCAGAACGAGGGCCCGGTCATTGCATATTCTTGATACGGGCCCGTTTCTGGAAGGGGCCCGGTCTTGGTCAGTTCCGATCGAGGCAGGGTCCCGGTGCTGGCAAAGGCGTGATATGGGGCCCGGTCACAACAGGGCCCAGTCCTTGCATATTCTTGATACGGGCCCGTTTCCGGTAGGGGCCCGGTCTTGTCAGGCCCGATCGAGGCAGGGGCCCAATGCTGGGAAAGACGTGATATAGGGCCCGGTCAAAACGAAGGCCCGGTCACAACAGGGTCATCCTTGCAAATTCTTGATACGGGCGTATTTGATATTGATACGTATTTTTTACATTATCCATTGTTGCTTCAGGAAATGGTTTATGGCAACTTGTGGTTACATGATGGTGGGCGCAAATGACGTAGTCGAGGCGCACTAAAACCCCAACGATGATGATGATGACATAACTACCGGGGATCGGACTGCCTAACCTGCCTAACCTGTAAAATATAGTTGTTGATGTTGTCATTTACCTGCCTAACCTGCCTAACCTGTAAAATATAATTTGTGTTGTCATTTACCTCATTTCGTCAAATTTACTCTCGACAGTTGTACCGCACATCAGTAGCACACGCACCTAAAATTCGCACAGCAGTAGCACACGCAGTCACCTTACACGATATTGACAAGAAAATTATAATGTCTCAGGTCCCATGCTGTAGGGGGCCCGCTCAAAAACAAGTGACCGAAATCCGCGAAGTTTTCTAAAACCGGGTGGGGGCCCGCCCACAAGGGCTCTGACCCCCCCCCCCGAAATGGAATCCTGCGTGCGCCACTGCATTATGGATCAATTACGATGTACCACGGGTCCGTCATTTTGTCGTCACGTAGTTTATTTATGCACCACTGAATGCCGATACACTGTGTGTTTTCAGAACCAGACGAAGGGTCTGTTCGGTAACTGGTCAAACGACCCGGCGGACGATTTTGTGCTGCCGGACGGCTCGCAGGCCTCGGTCGACATCCTCAACTCGGAGACGATCTACGAGAAGTTCGGACTCCAGTGTAAGTCGCCGCGTCACCGCAGTGTGCGTTGTATCGTCCTGGCGCTGGACGCCGAACTTAATGATTCATGATAAAACACTGATGGAAACTGCGTTAAGCATGCAACATGCGAGCTAAAACGGCGCGGTGCGCACAAGTGTATGTCAATGAAGTCATGTTATTCGTGATTTCTACCTATCCAATCTAACGAGTTCCATTCCCCCTCACCAGGGCTTCTGGACGATAAGGAGGACCCGTACAAGGGCGGCTCGCTGTTTTTCCACGAGAACAGCCGCTCGTCCAGTAACTACTACGACCCGCAGTTCATGCCTGTGTTCGACAGGATCCCCGACATCCCCTACAACAGGTGAGAGCCGGAGGAGGGGCCGGAGGACTATGGAGTGTCTGGCTGGAGGAGGGGCCGGAGGACTGTGGAGTGTCTGGCTGGGTGAGGGGCCGGAGGACTGTGGAGTGTCTGGCTGGGTGAGGGGCCGGAGGACTATGGAGTGTCTGGCTGGAAGAGGGGCTGGGTGAGGGGCCGGAGGACAGTGGAGTGTCTGGCTGGGTGAGGGGAAAGAGGACTGTGGTGTGTCTGGCTGGGTGAGGGGAAAGAGGACTGTGGGGTGTCTGGCTGGAGGAGGGGCCGGAGGACTGTGGAGTGTCTGGCTGAAGGAGGGGCCGGAGGACTGTGGAGTGTCTGGCTGGGTGAGGGGCCGGAGGACTGTGGAGTGTCTGGCTGGGTGAGGGGCCAGAGGACTGTGGAGTGTCTGGCTGGGTGAGGGGCCGGAAGACTGTGGAGTGTCTGGCTGGGTGAGGGGCCAAAGGACTGTGGAGTGTCTGGCTGGGTGAGGGGCCGGATGATTGTGGAGTGTCTGGCTGGGTGAGGGGCAAGAGGACTGTGGAGTGTCTGGCTGGAGGAGGGGCCGGAGGAGGGGCCGGAGGACTGTGGAGTGTCTGGCTGGGTGAGGGGCAAGAGGACTGTGGAGTGTCTGGCTGGGTGAGGGGCCGGAGGATTGTGGAGTGTCTGGCTGGGTGAGGGGCAAGAGGACTGTGGAGTGTCTGGCTGGAGGAGGGGCCGCAAGTCTGGCTGGAGGAGGGGCCGGAGGAGTGTCTGGCTGGGTGAGGGGCAAGAGGACTGTGGAGTGTCTGGCTGGGTGAGGGGCCGGAGGATTGTGGAGTGTCTGGCTGGGTGAGGGGCAAGAGGACTGTGGAGTGTCTGGCTGGAGGAGGGGCCGGAGGACTGTGGAGTGTCTGGCTAGCTGAGGGGCCGGAGGAGGGGCCGGAGGACTGTGGAGTGTCTGGCTGGGTGAGGGGCAAGAGGACTGTGGAGTGTCTGGCTGGGTGAGGGGCCGGAGGATTGTGGAGTGTCTGGCTGGGTGAGGGGCAAGAGGACTGTGGAGTGTCTGGCTGGGTGAGGGGCCGGAGGAGGGGCCGGTGGACTGTGGAGTGTCTGGCTGGGTGAGGGGCCGGAGGACTGTGGAGTGTCTGACTGGGTGAGGGGCCGGAGGACTTTGGAGTGTCTGGCTGGGTGAGGGGCCAGAGGAGGGGCCGGAGGACTGTAGAGTGTCTGGCAGAGTGAGGGGCACGAGGACTGTGGAGTGTCTCGCTGGAGGAGGGACCGGAGGACTGTGGAGTGTCTGGCTGGAGGAGGGACCGGAGGACTGTGGAGTGTCTGGCTGGGTGAGGGGCCAGAGGAGGGACCGGAGGAGTGTGGAGTGTCTGGCTGAGTGAGGGGCAAGAGGACTGTGGAGTGTCTGGCTGGGTGAGGGGCCGGAGGACTGTGGAGTGTCTGGCTGGGTGAGGGTCCGGAGGACTGTGGAGTGTCTGGCTTGGTGAGGGGCCGGAGGACTGTGTTTGTGTCTGGCTAGGTGAGGGGCCAGAGGAGGGGCCGGAGGACTGTGGAGTGTCTGGCTGGGTGAGGGGCCGGAGGACTGTGGAGTGTCTGGCTGGGTGAGGGGCCGGAGGACTGTGGAGTGTCTGGCTGGGTGAGGGGCCGGAGGACTGTGGAGTGTCTGGCTGGGTGAGGAGCCGGAGGAGGGGCCGGAGGACTGTGGAGTGTCTGGCTGGGTGAGGGGCCGGAGGACTGTGGAGTGTCTGGATGGGTGAGGGGCCGGAGGACTGTGGGGTTGTCTGGCTGGGTGAGGGGCCGGAGGACTGTGGGGTTGTCTGGCTGGGTGAGGGACCGGAGGACTGTGGAGTGTCTGGCTTGGTGAGGGGCCGGAGGACTGTGGAGTGTCTGGCTGGGTGAGGGGCCGGAGGACTGTGGAGTGTCTGGCTTGGTGAGGGGCCGGAGGACTGTGGAGTGTCTGGCTTGGTGAGGGGCCGGAGGACTGTGGAGTGTTTGGTTTGGTGAGGGGCCGGAGGACTGTGGAGTGTCTGGCTTGGTGAGGGGCCGGAGGACTGTGGAGTGTCTGGCTGGGTGAGGGGCCGGAGGACTGTGGAGTGTCTGGCTTGGTGAGGGGCCGGAGGACTGTGGAGTGTCTGGCCGGAGGAGGGGCCGGAGGACTGTGGAGTGTCTGGCTGATAGCTGATGACATACTGACGCCGTGCAGCGGTTCTCAAAGGCGCAGTCTGGTTACGGATAGTGTTTCCAGAGGCGTGGTCACTGTTGTGTTGACTGTGTGGCTATACATCGACCGTCTAATCATACCGAGCTCATCTGAATATTTTTGTATTATTATTTAGTCTGAATGTTTTTGAATGGATGGATTTCCGAGGTCGGGTCCCGTGCTAAGCAGAGCTTGTTGCGCAGGCCCTGACCTCACCACCCTATCAAGCAATTCCTGGCGACCGGCAGAATTTAGAAGCGAAAGTTTTACGTGCCCGACATACCTGGACACGGTCCGCCCCGCCCTCTGACGTCACCTGACCTTGAGTGCGACCGCTGCCACCGGCCACAGGTCATCCCAGTCAGGGGTAAATAGCGAGCGCCGAAGCAACTCGAACCCGGGCTGCCACTACCGGGTGAGGTCAGAAGTCCAGCGCTCTCCCATTGAGCTACAGGGGCGGACTGTTCATATCACTGTTATGTCGCATAAATATTGTATATGATTTGACATCTGTCTGACCTGACCTCTGATCCGACCTCTGACCTGACCTCAGACTTGTTATCTGACCTGACATCTGACCGGACCTATGACCGTACCTCTGACCTGACCTCTGACCTGACCTGACCTCTGACTTGACCTCTGACCTGACCTCTGACCTGACCTCTGACCTGACCTCTGACCTGACCTCTGACCTGACCTCTGACCTGACCTCTGACCTGACCTCTGACCTGACCTCTGACCTGACCTCTGACCTGACCTCTGACCTGACCTCTGACCTGACCTCTGACCTGACCTCTGACCTGACCTCTGACCTGACCTCTGACCTGACCTCTGACCTGACCTCTGACCTGACCTCTGAACTGACCTCTGACCTGACCTCTGACCTGACCTCTGACCTGACCTCTGACCTGACCTCTGACCTGACCTCTGACCTGACCTCTGACCTGACCTCTGACATGACCTCTGACCTGACCTCTGACCTGACCTCTGACCTGATCTCTGACTTGACCTCTGACCTGACCTCTGACCTGTGTCCTCGCAGCACGCTGACCCCGGAGGAGGTGAAGCGGGTCTGCGGAGGGTCGTACCAGTGCGCCTATGACTTCATCATGACGGAGCGCCGCGATGTCGCCGTCTTCACCAAGTTCTACCAGGACGAGTTCGTCAACACAAAATCCATCGGACTGCAGACAAGTCAGTAGTCTTCTCTGGTGCTTTTGAATATTTGCTAAATATGTTTTGTTTGATGTAGTGAATGGAGCACACTTTGTTAAAGAACACAATTAGCGGTATTTATGATTCCTATTGATCTCATATGGGACGATCTCATATGTAGCTCTGACAATCATAGATGTGAAGAAAAACGATGGAAAACATGATAAATATTAGCATTGTCGAGGTTAGTTCCAGTTTCCTCATTACTCAACTCCTGTAACCCGGTGACCCGGTGTGACCTTGACCTCTGTTGTGACCTCTCCTCGGTCAGTCACGTCGTGCGGCGCGCTGCCGACGCCTCAGCACGGCCGTAAGAACACGTTTGCCTTCACGCCGGGCACGATGGTGAAGTTCGAGTGCGACCCCGGCTACATCATGGTGGGCGAGGCCCGGCGCTGGTGCTACGCGTCCGGCGACTGGAGCTGGCCCGAGGACGGAGAGATCAACTGCATGAGTGAGTACACTGCACCACATCCGGGGGTTGATGCTGGAACGGGATGAGCACAGCTGCCACCCTAAAACAGTTCAGCTCTACGTGTATGCATCCAATCACGTTTGTCTGCAGCGGTGTACGTTTAATCGAATTTCGAATTTAATCGCTAGTCGAATTTCGAGGTTACCGTACGCGTACTGGTGTGTCGTCATGGTCAGCTCCTCGCCGACTTGCTTCCTGCTTGTCTACCTATTGTATGTATTGTATGAGTAAATGCAACTCTATAGTTGGCCACACTAGACTCGAATATACCACGTCGAATCTTGATCCAACGTCGCACGGTTAACGTCGCAGCTTCACATTCTCTGTTGTCCTAGAACCGCCAGTGACCCGGTCGGACTGACCTGCCTTTCCGCTCCGCAGGCGAGGCGCAGTACAAGACGATGTACGTCGGCATACAGACGGCCATCGTGTTCAGCATCCTGATCCCGATCATAGCGGCGTTGGTCTGCTTCGGCTTCCACCTGAAGAACCAGGCCGGCGACCAGGAGCGAGAGAACATCGTCACCAACACCGGGTTCAGGCCCAGAGAGTAAGCGCGTGCAGAAGTTCCGGGGATGAGGCTGATGGGCACACTGCTTCCCTGTAGCAGCTTCCTGATAGCATTATTTGCTAATGTTCTGCCTAGGGCACAACATATTGCGGATATAATCTAACATATACTCTATAATCTACTAGCATATAAGTAGATGTAGGGTCTACTAACCAATCTACTAGCCCTAATCGCTGAGCTTATTTTAGCGTTGTTTTCAGTTAGTGTGCTTTGCATGCGTGCAGTGTAGCTGTGTGCTACATGCTACATATTAGTAGCTGTGCCTCAGAGTAGTGTGTTGTAGTGCGGTGAGTGCTGACCTGACCGGCGTCCCGTCAGGTCGAGCGGCCGCAGCGGTCGTAGCGGCAGCTCCTCTGAGCCCTCGTCCCTGGCCAAGCCGACGCCGGCCGGCAGCCAGCAGCAACAGTTCAACGCGCCCAACTTGGACTCGTCGCCGTGCGCCGAGCGGCACGAGATGCCCGTCCGGCACGAGTCCTCCTACTGAGCGGCCCGACCGGCGGACACGTGGCGCGGCCCGTGGCGCGTTGTGGCGGCCACGTGCCGTGCTGACTGCCGCTGTATGGGAGAGACTCGGCTCGCCGCGGGGTGCGGGGCGGCGCCCTGGCCAGGCAGCGCCGCTGTGTGTGTATGTGTGGTGCGTGGTGTGAGCGGGTGAGGTGCGTTTGGTATTGATCGTGCGAGTTCACTCGAGCTGTCGCTCGCGAAGCAGGAGTGGGTGTTGTTTGGACTGTGCCATGGCGAGCAACGCATTTGTTGGTGTTCTGTAGTCATTGCGAGCAACACATTGGTTGATGTTCTGTAGTCATCGCGAGTAACACATTTGTTGGTGTTCTGTAGTCATTGTATCTTCATTCGCTGACTCACAGGAGTCATGACAGGCGAACGCTTCATGCTTTTTAGTCATTATTTTTGTGTATCTTTCTCCTTTCCACTGTCATCGTTTTAGCGACTTTTTAGCATTCGGGTGTGGGGTAGCCGTTTCCTCTGTGGAGATGGGAGCCGCGGAATATAGTCGGGTTAGCTGGCTTGTACTAGCCAGCACAGCAAACACTACCGGTACATTTTCCCCGGGCAATGCACAGAGATGCCTACAGCCATTCAATATTGTCTTGCCACGTTACGGAAAAACTTTAGCTAATTCCTAATGCTGCCCTTATGAAACGGTATCGTACCATATCGTATCTGGTTATTTCACATAGTGTGTGTAACACTGGTTTCACACACATTGAGTTAGCGTTGAATGACTCTGACAAGAGGTTTAGTTGTTGAAATCGTGGAGCTTCATAATTGACACCTACCGCTAGTCCCAGTCTGTATAATTGTATGTGTGTGACTTTTGCAGTTACCTTGCAGTGCTTTCGTGTGGTGTGAAAGTCATTTACATGTTTCTATCGCCGTTTTGTAAGATATGATTATTCGACTGATTGCATGACTCGTTTTTAATAAACGCATCGGCAATATTTGTATTGTTCACGGCACCGTATGCGTTGATGGAATTGTTTGGCCGAATATCCGCTTACAAATGTACATCAGATAATTCCATGTCTGCGAGAACCAATAATTTAGTTCACTCCAGGGGCGTCGCCACCGAAGGGGGGGGGGGGGGGGGGCTGACTCGACTCAAGTGCTGTTTTTTTTATTGAATCGAATCGACTCATGACTCATCCAAAAATGTCCGACTCATGAGTCGATTCATGACTCAACTCTGAGTTGGTTACAAGTCTGCCGCTAAGTCCCTCATGAATTTCTCCCAATCGTTTTTTTAACGCCAAACTTCCCGTAATCTATACCTAGTTCATGTAGTTGATAAAACCCATAAGCGGCCTAAAGATTAAAGGAAATAGTTCACCTTGGAAACATTTTCCCAAACACGATTGGATTATACTTTTTAATACAATTTCTTTTTATATTGTCAAAAATGGCCTTATATTGCACCGATTCAGGACAGAAGGCCGTAAATTATTATTGTTTATCAAAACTATATGCATACTAGGGTGTGTCGTCCATCTCAAAATTATATTGGAATATAACAAAAAGTGGCGCTGATGATTAAGAAAATGAAATCTGAAGAGCTTTTCCCGCTAAGATCAATAATTGGTGAGCGCGAGTCGATTTACTAAGAGACCTTTTCCCAATCTGTCGATGGTGGCGCCACCTATATATCCGGTAGTTCCGAAGCATATTATTACTGTTACATGATTGTGCAGCTACTGCAAGCGATCATAAAAACCTGTTTTAGGGTAGACTGATGCTAACAGATTGAAACTAACCTGAAAATGCAAACCAAAGCTGTATTCACTCTATTTCCCAATCAGATGTGCAAAGGCAAAAAAACGTATCTCCACCTCATACGCACGGAACACCGACCGCCGGTCTAGCTCAGCTCGGCATTCGGCAGACTGAATTGACAGGCGGTGATGACAGAATGGGCGAGGTTGTGGCGATGGAGTAGGACAGCCGGGTCATCCCCACTTGAAATGGTCGACAGGCTGCAGTCACCCCGATCGATGCAAGATATTAGAGGTTCTGTGGAAAAGTTTTACGAACTTAGCCAGTGGCGCACGCAGGATTCCATTTCGGGGGGGGGGGGGGGGTCAGAGCCCTAAAAGCGGGCCCCCTTGTGAGCGAGCCCCCACCCGTTTTTAGAAAACTTCGCGGATTTCGGTCACTTTTTTTAGCGGGCCCCTACAGCATGGGACCTGAGACATTATAATTTTCTTGTCAATGTCGTGTAAGGTGACTGCGTGTGCTTCTGATGTGCGAATTTTAGGTGTGTGTGCTACTGATGTGCGGTGCAACTGTCGAGAGTAAATTTGACGAAATGAGGTAAATGACAACAAAAATTATATTTTACAGGTTAGGCAGGTTAGGCAGGTAAATGACAACAACAACAATTATATTTTACAGGTTAGGCAGGTTAGGCAGTCCGATCCCCGGTAGTTATGTCATCATCATCATCGTTGGGTTTTAGTGCGCCTCGACTACGTCATTCGCGCCCACCATCATGTTGCCACAAGTTGCCATAAACCATTTCCTGAAGCAACAATGGATCATGTAAAAAATACGTATCAATATCAAATACGCCCGTATCAAGAATTTGCAAGGATCGGGCCCTGTTGTAGCCGGGCCTTCGTTTCGACCGGGCCCTATATCACGTCTTTCCCAGCACCGGGCCCCTGCCTCGATCGGGCCTGACCAAGACCGGCCCCCACCAGAAACGGGCCCGCATCAAGAATATGCAAGGACCGGGCCCTGTTGTGACCGGGCCCCATGCCACGCCTTTGCCAGCACCGGCCCCTGCCTCGATCAGGCCTGACCAAGACCGGGCCCCTACCAGAAACGGGCCCGTATCAAGAATATGCAATGACCGGGCCCTGTTGTGACCGGGCCCTCGTTCTGACCGGGCCCCATATCACGCCTTTGCCAGCACCGGGCCCCTGCCTCGATCGGGCCTTACCAAGACCGGGCTCCTACCAGAAACGGGCCCGCATCAATAATGTTCAAGTACCGGGCTCTCGATCTGACCGGGCTCCATATCACGCCTTTGCCAGCACCGGGCCCCTGCCTCGATCAGGCCTGACCAAGACCGGGCCCCTACCAGAAACAGGCCCGTGTCAAGAATATGCGAGGACCGGGCCCTGTTGTGACCGGGCCCATCATCTCATGCCACGCCTCTGCCAGCACCGGGCCCCTACCTCGATCGGGCCTGACCAAGACCGGGCCCCTACCAGAAACGGGCCCCTCAGAAATACGGGCCCCTCAGAAATTTCGGGGGGGGGGGGCAGCTGACCCCTTTGACCCCCCCCCCCCTGCGTGCGCTACTGAGCTTAGCGTCTTCATAGGAGAAACAGTCTATTATTTAAAGAAAGGAGCTAGAACATTACCAATATTTTTATTCGGGTGGACTAACAACGGAATGGGTGTCGAGACAGGACTTCGTCTTCACGCTGTTTGATTTTTTTTTATTTCATAGCGATTGAGGAAAAAGTTTAAGCAGTCGTAACTAAATACATAGCAATTTCGTTTTTTTAGATACATTTATTGTAATGTACATTGCATACTCTCTGAGTCAGAGTCCTGACGTCACGCGAATTTAAAAAATGGCTCAGCCAATCAGATTAAAAAGTAGTCGCGTAAGGAAGACTCGCATTAGAGATTTGCCAACCGGCGGCCGGCGATTCGCTTGCTAGCACCAGCTGCAAGCTGATTGGCTGATGGTATAGCCTCTGCCCGGGCTAGATCCAGAGTCCCGCCTGCAACGCATTCCTTCGCCAAAAAATCAAATATATTCGGCTGGAGTCTTTTCAGTCAAGCAAACTTGCAGATAGGGGTTTCCCAATACGGGCTACAAAACTGCTATCTCAGTTTAAAACTAATGTTGAAGGACACCATGTGCGCTTATTAATACAAAAAGCCTGTGTGTTGTACCAGACTGGTTATTGACATAAGCGTACGTACACAAGGGGGGGGGGGGGCAAACGGGGAAATTCCCCCTGAAGGTCTGTACGTGCCCCCTTTGGTCGACAAAAATGATTTAAAAAAAGAGAACATTGGTGAAAATATGCCATTTTAAAAATATAGTGGGCCAAATCCGGTGAGTTTTTTTGGTGGGGGTACCTTATGCCCTTGAGCAAAAATTGCCCCCTCCTGCAGTAAATCCTGGGTACGCCACTGGTTATTGATTCACCCTTTTTGGAAAGATTCAATCACGATTCATTTAGGAATATGAATGATTCAGTCACCGTTTGATTCATGGCAGACTGGTTATTGATTCAACACTGATTGAATCGATTGGAATCGTTCAATCAAAATTCGTTGAATCAAAAAATAATTGATTCACGACCAGATCTTTTGATTCATGAATCGTGATTAAATCAAAACCCGCATCGAATCAAGGCTGATTGAATCAAAAGATTAAACGATTTTTACCAATTCAAGTACACTGGTAAATTTGCAAATACGCGCAGTCTCAGTGGCTACATTCATTTATACTGAAATAGTATTGCTGTAACAATGTTTCAATGATCATATATATGTATATTTCCATTTGTATTGATTTTACCTAAATTCACCACCTATATTTAAATGTTGAATCAAACGTGAATCGATTAAAATATTTGTTTTGATTCTTTGAATCGGAGAGAATCAATTCTCAAAATTGTATCCGTGAATGGAACAGTGATTGAATCATTCAGATTCCAAAATAAATCATGATTGAATCGTTCCAAAAAAGTTGAATCAATAACCAGTCTGATTCATGGATAACCATTTTGAGAAATGATTCTTTCCGATTCAAAGAATCGAAACATGTTTTGATCAAATCACGTTTGACTCACCATTGCAATAGCATTGCACAGTCTTTTTGATTCAATCAGCCTTGTTTCTATCCGGGTTTTGATTCAAATTTCAATCATGATTCATGAATAAAATTCCGGTGCTGAACCGATTCTTCTTTGATTCAAGGGATTTTGATTGAACGATTCCAATCGATTCAATCCGAGTCCAATCAATAACCAGTCTGGGTTGTACCTACCGTGATAAAGCTAACAATCAGCCGTGGGTGTGGCCATAAAAACGGCAGCTTTACTAGTGTTCTCATGGAACTACGAAACGTTTCTCCGGAATTGGAAGAGCCCTCTATTATAATTTTATCGGAACAAAAGTTCTTGATCACGATATTTCTGCGCGAAATTTCGCTGAAAATCAAAAGCCGGCAAATATTGCGGCGAAAAGCCAGGTTGAAGTGGGTTTCGTATTCGTGTAATTCTTTTTTTCTGATATTTTAGCATTGTGGCAGTTCAGATTCGAAAGGTAAGAATACTTGGACACTAATGAGTGCGATAGGTATCTTATTTGCTTGACAGTGACATGTATTGCCAACAGTGAATACTGTTGCCATAAACTCAATGAATTCCCCAGGTAATGTCTTTGAGTAAGGTGGTGAGAAAAAGACAACTGAAAAGTGAGACTGCGTAGCATTTCGTGTGAGAGAATGTTTACGTAGTAGTTCCCTTATATCTAAAGAAGTATGGATATTTTAATATGCATATAGTTTGTGTTCTTTGAGTAAGGTGGTGAGAAAAAGACTAAGACTGAAAAGCGAGACTGCGTAGCATTTCGTGTGAGAAAATGTTTACGTAGTAGTTTCCTTATATCTATTGAAGTATGGATATTTTAATATGCATATATTTTGCTTTAACACTTTAGCCATTTTTTTCTTCAATTTGTGAACTATTGTCAAAAATGGTTGTCTGCTCTGGCTGGTTTCTGGATCTTTCCTCACGCTATTAGTTTACCGCTGCGGCTGCGCTGTGTGTGGAAAGTAAACATTTTCATTTAAATTTGTTGCTGTCTTTACTCGGCCTATTTCTTTTCCTCGGCTTCATCACACCATTTAGCTGTCTTCTATCAACCTCGACCTGTAATGATTTGGAAACATGTTTCAAATTTCATTATATTGACATCCTCTGTTATCGTCTCGAAATGTGCGAAATGTTATCGTCTCGAAATGATTCTCCCGGATATTGGAAGTCTTTCAATGGAGAAGTCTACATATTGTTTCCTAACTAGCAATGATCAAATTTGTCTCCAGGTATGAAGCAGGAGTCCATTGGGCCTACAGAAACCGTCGCTCGCCGGGCTGAGCCGCGAGCCCGGATCATCCGGCGTGCCCCACGCGGTTCCCGGCCGCCAGTGAAGCGGCGCCTATTCGCGGTGGGCGGCGCCTCGCAGCCCGGCAGGGTCCGCCTCACCGTCGGCGCCGTCACCAGTTCGTCGGCGCCGACGGCATCGCCCGATCTCCCCGCCCCCCGACACGGACCCGGCTCCGCTCGTGCTCCGCACCCAGCGGCGCCCAAAACGTTCCAACGGTTCCGCCGAAAGACTAGCTGCAGCTCCCGGAGCAACCCTTCATTGCAATCGGCTGTGTGGCTCAAAGTCGGCGACAAAGAGGTGCTAGACTTTAAGATACCCATGGGACACCAGCAGGAAGTGATGGCGAGCGAGCTGTGCGACTTGGACACGAAGCAGACCGTGCTTGTCCGCTCAGCGTTTGACGACCCTAGCATGGCGGACACCTCCAGCTACAACAACTTGGACTGCAGCGACATCGACTGGCAGCCAAATTACTCCCAGTGTTATACGCCACCTGGACACACCACTCAAACGATGCCACAGTTCCCCACGACGCCTGTCACGCCGGAGCAGAGCGGCGACTACAAGCGGCCAGTCCAGTGCCCGGCGAACCAGCCTCCGCTGCTGCCTCTTGTCACTGCGTCACAGGCGTGCCGACCGGACGGCGATGCCTCCAGCCTGATGTGGCTGCTGGACTACCGCCTGGACCACCTGCTGGAGCCGACGCAAGAGGAATCTCCTCACGCGCCCCCGCCGCCGCAGCCATCCGCCAGGACGCGGGAACAGCCGCCGCCAGATCCCTCTGCAGCTGGATCACGCATTTTCTAGCTGCTGCCAGAGGGCCCTGGACTACGACTGCGCTGTCAGGAAATGCGACCACGACTACAAGGCTTCAAGGAGATGATAAAGCAACAAGGTAAGATTTGCCATGTAAAATGGAGTTATAAAATTTGTCTGGGTTTGATTGGAATATTGTTATAAACTTTAAATTACAATGAAGAGAGCGTGGAATAATTTTCCGAATGGCAGACCGTCCAGGGGCCTCCGAACGTTGTTTATTACTTAATGCTGACGACTCGCCTGAGGAGGGGAGGGGTATCAGGCTGCTATTATCAGATGTTGCTGACTTTCTAGATTCAGCAACAGGTTACTTGCATTGCTCATTGCAATATTACACAAAATATTATGAGTATATGGTAATTATATTGACTCAGTATTTCATACTTTTTGTTGTATTGTATTTTACCGATTCATTTATCAAGCAAAATTGTTGGTAAATAATATTGAGTCAAAAATCTAAAATGTTTGAAAAGTATGTCCTCATAGTGATCGATGTTGTGCACTGCGTTCCGTTCGGCAGCTAACATGCGATTCGTTTATTTCCAGGCTACTTTGCGAATGCAACGACAAAGCCTCCGTTCACGTACACAGAGCTGATTGAACAAGCTATGCTTGAGGAGGGCGAGCTGACAGTATCCGGCATATATAAGTGGATCACGTGAGTAACCAGTCGCCTGCTTCGTGGGTGCTCTGTTTCATTTGTTTCCTGTCGGCGGTATGTGTTGTATTTTCACAGTACATTTTTGTCTTGTTCCCTATTGCGCAGTTAGACTGCAATGGTGTGGAGTCAAGGACTCAAGAGCCTTTATATATATAGTGGATGTGGCACTTCCCTGTTAGCGCCCAAGTGTATCATATGAGACACTTCTACATGTTGGTGGCCATTCTGAGCTTAATTCAAGAACTGAAGATATAGGTATTGCAATAGGTTAGTCTACATATAAAGGTCTATTGTACTACCTAGATCACACATCGGTTGCATTGAGACATCTCAAAATGGTTTTTAGTGCGTTGGAAACATGCGCTGGACATTAGGGCTGGAACAAACTATGCTAGGTCCAGGGTTGGCACTACCCATTGGCCATTCCCATTACCCATTTTTTATGGACAATTTAATGAGAAAAAAACCTCCCTGTTTTTTTCTTCATCTAAGTGCTTACTGCATATTACAAAAAAAGGTTAGAAGCGCATCAGCTGCGAGCTGTGTGGCCAAACTTACAAAGTTATCATGGCAATGCTGCATTTTTCCTCGTTCCACCAATCAGATTCCTGTATTATCTTCTAGGGACAGTGGCATTCCCCCAGAACCCCCTTCTCGGCCCCACTGCCACTGGATATTTCTTCACAATGCATGCGTTGACAGTCGAAATATGCTTCTATTATTTTGAACGTTCGTGACGACCAGTAACTTTTTGTTGTTGTAGGGAGTGGGGAATTGCGTACAAAAATTCGGACACATCCAATCGGTATTTGTAAGAAAATAAGTCTGAGAAACATGACTGAGGTCGGGTCTGGCCGCTTATATACGGGAGATTTTCCCCTTTAGTTGACGAAAGTATTCGCGTGTGCCTCGCGCCCTTCGGTGACGATAATAATTGTTACCAATGGTTATTAATTGCTTTGATTGAGCATCTGCACTATTCGGGAATTTCGGGATGTTAAACAAATTGCTCTTCCACCCCTTCCGACCGAAATGGTGGTGTGTCAACATGACCAAAGTAAAGCTCCGGAATTCTTTGACATTAATCAACAGCTTAAGGTGTGTAACGAACATAAAACGTGTAGCATCTTTTTTTGCTACATTGTTGCATGCTAAAAAGTTACACATTGGTGGCGTTCAAGTCTAGGTCTTGTCGTAATGTGGTCTGAGAAGAAAACAAAACACCCATACAACTACAAAAACCCACTAACTACCCAGTGGGTTTTGATTAAACCCCCGTTTTTCCAGCCCTGGGTAGGTATGGCCATACACCTAAAATGCACTATCCATCCGCGAGAAAGGCTTTGAAGAATACCAAGAACCCATTACCACGCCCCTGAAATAGACCCCTAGTTCACATATGCCGCCAAACCTCTGTAATCTCATATGAGAAGGTTGAGCGGAAGGGGTGATACTTGAGACGGACTCGCTTTTACCATACTTTACATCTTCAATTATATCATTATTGCAAATAGCAAACGTACATACGTGTGTTGTTTCCTCGCAATTGCATTCAGAATATGTCGAAGGTCTTCTCTGGCGTAAAACTGGCTACTACGCGAAACCGTTACAGCATCGTATGAAAAAGCAACGGACAATTTGCAACATGTCCGATTCGACACTTTACTGTTGGGTTTGCAGCTGTTGCTGCTGTCAAACTTTAATTAAGCCGACGTTGAAACGGGCTAACTTTAATATTTTTTGGACTGCTAATAAAGTGCCCAGAGAGTCCTTACTATGCACAAATTCAATGTTGAGGCATTAAAAGCTTAACGGTGGTCATTAATTTAACGTTGTGGTGCATCTGCATGAAATGCTAATATTGATAACCGCAAATTGCAAGAGTAATAGCA
This sequence comes from Chirona hameri, assembly GCA_036785665.1. Lineage (NCBI taxonomy): Eukaryota > Metazoa > Arthropoda > Thecostraca > Balanomorpha > Balanidae > Chirona > Chirona hameri. The sequence goes on along the minus strand of JAXIVJ010013878.1, from coordinate 10,118 downwards.
AAGGGTCATACAACAAGCTTTTTATCTGTTAAAGTTTGAGTGGTTGTGCTAAGGTGCATATCTGCTGTCTACAAAACTAAGTGCAATAGATGCATCATATGCCAAAGGCATGCAATGACCCTTTTGTTATGTCGCATGCAACGCTGTTATATTTGTATGCAATGCATGATACACGCGAATACTCACTACAAGAGCGTCAAATAAAGCAAAGAAGAATATAGGGGAAATAAAAATGTCTTATAAAACCCTTGTCTAAATGGAGTACCCTGTTAGGCACGTAGTGTTGATGTGATCAGTGATGATCATCGTGTTATACGTAATTCGACACTCTTTCTTTTGTCCTGGTAAGGTGAGTGAGGTTCCGCTAACGCTGACTTGCTGGGCACGTTGCTGATCTCAGGTGCAATGGTACAAAACTGAGGGTCGAACGGGATGGCCGATCATCGCTAACAGATGGTAACCCAGTACGTACGATACATCATAATGATCCGTTTTTAATAGATGACTGCGTCTGTCCGGAACTTAGTAAAAGAGTAATAATTCGGTAGTTAATTGGGATAATCATCGGGGTTAACTGCGGCAGATGGCCTGCTCAGTTTTCGGAACGTTTCCCCTGGAAACTGAGCGATCTGCATATGTTTTTCCATGGTGGTTATTGTAGGGAGCACCATGACACCACCATGTTTGGGCATACACATCACTGAAACTTATTACACAGGTCTTCCTGATTATCACGCAAAGCACTCTGTTCAGTGACATATTGATCCTGATTAGCCATGGTCCTGCATTTGCTAACGTTTTTAGGCAAACAACCTATCAATCATACTTCAGTGGCGATGTTTCATTTCGCTTTTTGCCCAGAATGTCGCATCAAGCGCATTACACTGGTCCCATAAATACAGATTACAGAGCCTACCCTGTCCGGAGTTAATAACCGCAGGGCTCCCCCAGGTCGAGTCCATTTCTGTCGGAAAAGTTTGTGGCAGCGGGTGGCGCGTCCGTGGGTTTAAAGCGCATCACGGTCCGATATTAAAATGAGCTCTGCGGGGACAGGACACGCGCGCCGTGTCGGTGCCGGCGGTGTGGTTCCCACGCCAGGTGCCTGCCGGGGGCCGCGGGCGGCCCGGCCGGCTCGCGGCGCGTGTCATTAGCCGGGGCAGCCCCCCGCGGCGGCACACGTGATTGACGCCCCGGGCGGTCTGTGGGCTGTGCCGTGCTGGTGTTGCCGTGTTGTGGCCGGCTGCAGTTACCGCCGCCCCGCAGCTGCTGCAGTATACTGGAGACAGACAGGCGGCTCGGCCGGCAATGCCGATCCAACATACGCCGCCAGACGCCGTGCGACTTGCTTGCTTGTGTATGTGCTTGCGAGGCATCGGGATTCGGGACTAGGCGCCAGTCGATAGCTTGCGTTCTAAACCACGCTCACTGGATAACTAAAGCGTGTTAGAAAAACGGACGAGATTTCATCCCGGTTCAGTTAATGTGCGACAGGTGTAAGTGAGGCAGAATAGTGCCCGGGAACAATGACTACAATGATAAACGCTCTAGCGGCGCGATTAAAAAGCGACGGCCGCCTGCGATAAATCTAGAAATGGGAGGCTGTTTTTGTCGGTTTGTTCGGTGCACCGACATGTGTTCCGGTAAAAATATGGCTATATCCGATTGCTCACACACTACCCCGCTGCTAATAATGACTCGGATTGAAATTGAGCCTCATTTTCGGCCATGTAAACAATGTTCCTGCAGCAAATATCGCGTAATGGCGGTGGCCGGTGTTAACCACTGCAGCTCGCGGGGGCGTTTTACGGGCGTTTGTCGCGCCGGCGGACACAGCAGGTGTCGGCCAGGCCGTGGTCCGCCGTGTGCCGCCATGCATGTCTGTCCGGCTCGGGGTGGCTCGTGACCGGGTGGAGGCGGCTTCACACGCTCCCGTTGACTCGGACCGCGGCCCGTGATTGCAGCCGGCGGTCCGGCCGTGGTAACCCTGTGGTTACCCTGTGGTTACTCTGTGGTTACCGGCCGACACCGGTGATTTGATGGGCGTGCAGGGCCGTCTGTTTGTTTTGCGGTCCGCCGGCCGTCAGCCGTCAGTGGAGCCGCCGTTGCCGGCGATGGAGCTGTCGCCGCGCGGGATCAGCGGCGCCGCCTCCCCGTCCCCTGTCCCCTGACCGTCCCCCGCCGCAACCGCCGGCTCCCGCGGCGCGGCGTGGCGTGTCACCCGTGTCGGCCGCCTCAAAAATGGTCACGCTCCAGCGTCGACCGCCGCCCGGGCCGTGGCACGTACGCCGCGAAATTACGGTGCGCACCGCTCTGCGCCGCGCCGCCACCGCCGCCGCTGTCAGCCGTGTGTTTGTCGGTAATTAAAACGGCTGCGGTCCGACAATACAAGATTAATGCGGCGCGGCGCCTTGAGCGACGCGTCGGAGCTGAGATTGCTCGGCGGTGTGGGCCGCGTCAGAGGGCGTCAGGTAGCCGCCACGGCCGGCACGCACTGGCCGCTGTCCGTTTCTACCCCGCCCTGCTCCGCTCACTGGTCTCAGCGACACTTACCACACGACTACCTACTGAGATTGCCGCCGGCGTGTCCGGCAGCTTTTGGCTGGTATCACTAAGGTGACATTGACGCTCAGCAGTATAAGAGACAATGCTTGTTGCAAGGCAAATCCTAGAATAAATCAGAGTTCACGTATTTGATCAAGTCAGTCAGAGTCCTGACTTATTCCTGAATAACAATTTCTGTTCTTAAATATGCCTCACTCAATTTTATGACGCTGGGAGAATGCACGAGCAGCCCAGCTCTCAATGCCCAGCTCTGTCATGCCCCTTCCATTTTGTGTTGAGCTAGCCAACTTTGTTCAGCTTTGATCGCATTTTAATGTTGAAAAGTTTGCAGCTGTGACGAACCAGCATAACTTTCCACATTCGATGTGAAACTCCACTAATAACAGTGGAGTATTGTTGACCTTTGTTTGTATTGTGAATCAGCTATTGCGTTTCTGCACATTGGGTAGTCTGGCGTCGTTGCTTCAACCATATGATATTTAACGGGTATGTGTCACTGAATACTTTCGTCTAGACATCTATTAGATCAAAGACGGACAGATTAATCATATGAAATGCATGCTTCGCTAAGCAAAATTTGTTATCATCAGTGTCCTGCAATCCGTTGACGCAATTCCTCTTCACCGGAGATATTGTTGCCGAACGATATCTTACACATTTATGCATGAGTGCGTGACACCCTCCAAGCATCCGCTGTAAAAATTCAAACAGCCAATAACCCTGTTCTTAAATATGTACGAACCCATTCGGATCAGATACGTCCAGACTGATTTCCCTCAGCTTCGACACAGACTCTTACCACGCCACACATAAGTCATGCCGAGCAGAGACTCCTTGGCCGCCATGGTCCTGCCTTGGCGGTACAGAGAACCCCCGAGCGTCCCCAGCGTCCCCACTGTGGGCTGATGGATGGAGAGGGAACTTTCCCGAGTGTATTTCACGAGTGACAGCGGCGGCGGCGGCGGCGGTGCAGTGCCGGGGCGGCTCGGCGGCGCTGGCGGGGATCGATGGTGTCGGCCGACCCCGTGTCTGGCGGTGCCGTCCGTACCAGGCGCTCGGGAGAATCTCGCCATCGACCGGCGGACCGGAGCGGCGGCGTGGCGGCGTGGCGGTCTGATCCGAGCTGCCCCCCGCTCCGCCTGCACCCCCGCACACACACAGACACACACACACGGGTACGCACTCAACACAGTGCACACACATCCACTGCACCACAGACCCGGGCGGCGGCGCGGCGGCGGCGGAGTCGCGGAACACGGGGTGGCGGCGGCCGGGGTGCACAATGGCCCGCCGGCCGCTGCCATTAGCCCTGATTGATTCCCAGGTGTCGACTGCAAGAGCGCCATCAATCAGACGGGATTTTTAGCGGCGATGTACCGGCGCCGCTTTAGATAATGCGTGTCCGTCCGGTCAGCGGCGGACGGCGTCGGTAATGGACGGCGCGGCCAGTAATGGCGGCCGGTTCCGGTCGGCTGTCGCGCCGCGCACAGCTCGCGCCCTGCAGCACGTGACGTCATCGGTCACCGGTGCGGGCCGGTGCGGGCCGGTCCGGCGGCGGTCCGGCGGCGGTCGGCAGTGATTGTGCCGGACGGCGCGGCGCGTCTAATTTCATTAGCCGGCCTGTAACGACCCGGACTGGCACGCGGCGTAATGCCACCGGACGTGCGAAATGTGCCCGCGGCGTGTGGGAACGGGCCGCGAGTAAAGTGCTGTCTTTCAGGGGAGCATTTCTGGGGTGGCAGTTGACGCTTAGTCACCCGCTGTTCATAGACAGGCGGGGCATTAGGTCAGGTGGGTGCCGCTGGCAGGCACTGGCAGGCGTCGTGTCCTCGGAAACAAACATGTTATCAGTAGAGAAGAGCGACAGTGCTTATGGGGACCTCAGAGTCTGCATAGATGGGAAATCATACTCCTCTAGTCACATTTGTATGACGTATATGACTATGGTTGCACTGTCTTCATAAGCTCATCATCTTCACTTTAATCTACCTAAGTGTGCATATTACGATCTCATGTACCTACTTTCCTTCGCCACGACTTTCTTATTTATACATTAGGAAATGCACATTGTGGATATTACGCGTTTAGCTAAGAAGTTTTATATTGCTATTTGCCATTGCACCTGTTTTGATATTAATTCCGCTTTACGTAAGTACAAATATCACAAATATCAAGTTTGTCAATTGTGAGAATGATTATAACAAAAACTATAACCGTCACTATTACCACTGCTTCCATTGTCATTGTCATTCGTCCGGTGCGCGATCGGGTGCCAAACGTTCATGTGTCACGATCTTTCAAGTGCTAACTTCCGAAGCACTCCATTCCGATAGCAGTTCTAACATGTCTGTTCAGAGTGACGCTGGGTCTGTTTTAGGGTAATGTCGCTAATGCCCCGCTGTAAAACTGACAGCCGCGGGGACGCGGGTGGAGGGCGGGCCAGATACTCTCCCCTGCGCTGGCGGCGTCCCCCTAACTCCGGCCACACGTCACCAGTCACAGGTCATCGGCGGCCCGGCGGCCTCAGGTGCTGCGTCACGGGCCCGCTTCCGGCGCGGGCCCCGGCCACGTGCCCGCCTCAGGCGACACGGCGCCCCCCGCCGGCCGCGCATTGTCGTCGCCGGAACCGGTGCGTGCCGGCCGGAAGCGATGCGCCGCCGTTGCCGGCGCGTCCCGCTCGCCACCAGAATGCAATCGGCGCTTCCATCATCATCGATGTGATTAACGGCTGGCTGGCTTTGTGCGCGCCGGCGATCCCCCAGGAAATTGGAGTAAATAACAGCGCGGCGGCGCCACGCCAGTCGCAGCTCACAAAAACGCGCGCACCAATTGACGCCTTTATGGCCGGCGACAAATGAGGCTCAGTGTTGCGATTTATGGCCGCGCGCTGAGGACTCTTGTGTAGTGAGTGTGTGTGTGTGTGTTGTCCCCCGGCCGGCGCTGTGGTCCTATATGGTCCGGCCGGGCCCGGCACAGCAGACCGGCGCGGAGAGCCGGCCGGCGGCCCGTGGCGGCAGGTGCAGCGGCACAGCACGTGGCCCGTTCCCAATGCGGCCGCTGGACCGTGCGCTTTTATGTGGGAAGTTGGTCGGCGCCGCTTGATACACGGCTAATCAAAACAGAGAGCGGTGTGCTGCGGCGGAGTGGCCGGCCGGCCGGCCTGTGACGGACGGCCGCCGCTGCAGAGCCGCGATTAAACGGCAGCCGACACGCGACCGGCGACCAGGGGCTGAGGTCTCCCGCGTCTCCCGCGTCTCCCGCGTCTCCCGCGTCTCCCGCGTCTCCCGGCCGACGGAGGACGGTGGTCCGGCACCGCGTCTCTCGGCCGGACCGACGACGGTGACTCGCCGACAGATGATCCCTGCGTTGTACACAGTGCACACGTACAGCAACGTTGTGTAATAATCGTAACTCGGAATGAATAGGCATCAGGTTGCTGTATCTTGGTAGGGCGTAGGCCATTGGTTCTCAACGTCAATGATGTGGTTACCCTTTTTTAGGTGACCAGAATGACTCGTTAAAGGAAAATAATGACCTTTTCCCACAAACAAAAATGGAGTTATCACTTGCAATCGACAGACGAGACCAAAATATATTGTACATTTATTACATTTTGCATATAAACATTCCTACCGAAACATATTTCAATTTAAAGTTGATAAGCAATCCACGCTTATAATGGTCGGTACTCAAGTACTTGGTAACGAATTTCAGTGTTCACCAAAATTCGGTATTGCTTTTTGACAAAATGGTATGGAAAATATGCCTTCTACTCTGTTTATCGTGATTTTGTGCCCTACTGCCCTTACAAATCAACAAACATTGGAAAAAAGGCAACCAAATTAGCAATTAACTTATGCACCCAACGACGGCCTAGTTAGTGGTTGCGACCCTCAATTTGGGAAATTGGTTCATGTATTTTCAACATTAGGGTTTTGTTTTGTTTTGTCTCTCACTAGGATTAAGCTTATCATTAAAAATAAACATTTTTCACAAACAAAATCACGAAACTGACAAAATGGCAATACAATCGGAAGTTCACTTATGCACCCAACGGCGACCTATTTAGTGTTTTCTTTTTGTTTCATTGACCAATCAGGGACGTTGTGACGCTTCTTGGCGCACTTACTTCATTTCTGGCCCTATGACTTGTTTACAAATCAACATTACAACCAGAGATAGTGATGGATCGTACTGTTCGTCACCATATATAAGTACATATTTTAATTTCCCAAAACTTAATTTTCGAAATAGAAAAAGTTATTTCACTTTTAAATTGAGATGCGACCAATTTGATACACATACATGTGTGATACAATAATGCAGATCAATGAATCAAAGAGTCATTATTACCCTTTAACCCTATTTGTAACAGGCTCCTGGCTACCCCTATTTGTAACAGGGGGGGGGGCGGGGGGGGGGGCGGAATCCGCCCCCCCCCCCGGAGATCTCGAGATCTACCCGTTCGATTTTCACAAATGAAACGGTGTTTGGTTCCCCTCAACACGATCTACATTTCTAAATAATAAAAAAATTTACATTTGGGATAGGGGGGGCAGACCAGGGGGGCAAAAACTACACATTTTAGTGGTATTTTTGATCCAACATAGCTTTCATGTTTATCGACCGATTTTAACACAACCAATAGGAATCGATAGAGATTGAATTGGAAATTGATATATGACGGTGACGTTTGAAAATTCAAAAATCATAGGCGTGTGCAGGTCACTAAATATGGGGGTGAAGTATATGCGTAATAAAACAATTTTTTGATGTTGTTTTTTGATAAATGAAATGGTATGTGATTGAGACATTAGACAAAACAGTTAAAAATAATATTTTTGTTTGCCATAGGCGGTACCAGGTTAGTGAAAAGGGGGGTAAAATTGGGGAAAAATATTAACCGCAGACAAGTTGCTACCCATCACTATAAATATGTTACTGATCGTAGATAGTTCCTTTTTGCATGTTGTACTTCATCATAGGCGTATCCAGGATCCAAACTGGGGCGGCGCAAGACCTTTTGATAAGTATATTATCCGCTATTATGATACTAACTAGTCAACACTGACTATTTCACTTACAACTTCGATTAACATTGCTTACCCCCCTTTTTACCCTACCTGGACTCGCCTATTATCTTATAATCGTTCGTAGAGTAGCCTGTGGTGCGTGCTTCATCCGAAAACTGCAGTATGTTATGTAATTGTACGCCCATGCCTCTTAGCTTCCTTGCAATAATATGACCCCCTTCCTTCCATTCCTGAGCGTGCCTCTGCAAAAAATGGCTTTATTCCCTTTTCTGGCCTCATATGTGCATATATCATTATAAGCTAAACGTCTATTGCGCCGTTATCGCTGGCATATCGTCATCACCATGCCAGTCACCCCCCTTTTCATGTTCCTGAACACGCCCCTGAAACCTCTATATGTAATAAATTATGCAAATAATGGGAAGCAGAAGCTATCTTTTACATCTTGATAACTATAAATGCCCCTTACATTGCTCTATTGTCTTCCCGCCAAGCATTGAATACTTCCTGGAACCCCCCCCCCCCCTTTTCAAGCCCCTGAAAACGCCTCTGCCATGCAATTTTTATGATATTTCATTAACATCAACTAATTTGCACTTGTTGCAATCACCGTAAACCGATGTAACTCCTTCATACTTGAGGCAGTTAGGAAGAAACCGTGGAAGATCGCATTTCCGTATTATCGCCAAATGTCGCCTCCGAACCCACCCAAAACTGTGCCCTGGAACCGCCTCTGTTCAGGTTAAGAACTCAAAATTTTGACTCCAAATGCGGAGTTCAATTCTATGAAAAGTCCCAAAATTTCATGGGCCTGCTCCCAGCCGTTCTGGAGATATCTGGGAAAAACATGAGGGGGGGGGGGGCGGAATCCGCCCCCCTGTTACAAATAGGGTTAACCCTCGCCAGTGCAGCGTCCGATACCTACGTGAGCGTGTAGGGAAGGGGGGGGGGGGGGTGTACGGTACGAGCCCCCCTGGCGTTTCGCCGCTAATTGAGCTAGAGCTTCGATTAAAACACGGCGTGTTGCTTGTTACGAGAGGAAGCCTCTGATACCCAATTGTAATGTACTGGGTCATTAAGTGACCTCTGAGATCATGTCAATGATCCGGATGTCGTCCAAATGGTAAATGCGTAGAAATTGAATGAATTTAATCAAGCTAGAATCGTGAATGAGCATATCTTTATGAAAATATGGATGCCAAATTTGAAATCAGCGTCACAAAATGTCCTAGAAGCAACTAGATTAAAAAAGGTCATCTCAGGTCATCGGAGGTCAGTGACCTCTGTTGACCTGTGAAAGTACATGACCCCAGTGGAACTAATAATACTGTAAAATGGATGTCAAATTTGAAATCAGCGTCACAAAATGTCCTAGAAACTGCCAGAGGCCAAAAAGTCGTCAGAGGCCATTCTTATAGAAAAAATCGAGCCGTGGCTCGATTTGTTTGTTTGTTTAAGAATGGCCTCAGGGGGCACCACCAAAACCCCAAAATAAAGCAAAAATAAAGCACAAAATTAAAAAATAAAGCACAAAATGCAAAACATCCAAAATAAAGCAAAAAATGCTGCGCAGTTACGCGGCGCACATCATTCAGTGTGCTTTGAACCAAGTGCACCACTGCGCCGATGTACCAGCGGCACCACCCGCGCCGGTGCACCAGCGGCACCACCGCGCCGGTGTACCAGGGGCACCACCGCACCGGCGTACCAGTGCCACTACCGCGCCGACGTACCAGGGGCACCACCGTGCCGGTAGGTGGCACTGTGGGGCGAGGGGAGGCACCGGGGCACCGTGTCACCTTGAATCCAGGAGGGGGAACAATGGCCTGGTGCCGCCATGACATCACAAGCATTGGTCGCTGGAAAACATGTTTTTTTTCCTCTCGCGAAATGATCCTAAATTATAATTGCTAAATTATGCAAAAAGATGTCCTGCATGCCTCCCGTCCCTTGGGCTATGAAGGGGCACCAGCGTGCCTTTATACCAGAGGCAACAACGTATTGGACTCGAGGGGCCCTGGAGGCCCTCGGGAGTCGGGATCCGCTTCCATAGGCGGTGGAACAGGGGGGGGGGGGGGGGCACCGGGCGCCGTGTCCCTTTGAATCCAGGAGGATGGGGAGGCGGCGCACCAATGCCCTGATGCCCCATCAAATTGCTGAAAACCCACCTATTTTATGCGAAATGGTGCACAATTAAAGACAAAAAAACTTACATACGTGCGTCCTGATAAATCTTCGGTGTCACGATGTTTGTTGACTATCGTTTTTTTGTTGTTGTTGTCGCGGACGAATCCATAGGGCCCGCTATTTGGGCTTTTGTATGTGTTTCATGGCTGGAAATCCATAAAAAGTATTTAAAACTGGTAAGCAACTGCACCCAAGCTGTTATAATTTTGTGATTAAAAAGTCGAAAATATCACATTTTTGTGCCACTGCGGCGAAATGATATATATATATATATATATATATATATATATATATATATATATATATATATATATATATATATATATATATATATAT